>JAJOZX010000384.1:1360000-1485032 GCA_023014485.1 Bathynomus jamesi
TGACGACTACCTGAACATGAAACGGTTGTGGACAAGCTTCAGGTCGTCAATGAGGCTGCAGAGCGTGGTGTAAAACTTGCCATGACTTTCTTAATGTTGCCAGGGATGAGGAGCGCTTTCAAGAAGTCCTTCAAGTAGTTGAAAAATGACAGACTCCGCGTTCCTAATCAGCGCAAACGATCATCTGTTTCCGAACAGAAATCATGGTTTCTTGCTCTAGAGAAATAATACTTGTGAATATGATAAAACCCCTTAATGTACCATGAGAGAATAAGAATGATTAACTTTTTTGTGTTAGTGATAACAGCTTTTAATTAAGACAGGCAAATGATTTGTGTTAATATCCCTTATGATGGTTGTGTAATCTCATATATAGGCGCGTATGCCGTATAAGCAAAATCGCTATTTTTCAAATTGCTGGTGCTCACTCGAATATGCATGAATCTTCAAAAAATTGCACGTGGGTATTTTTTATGTCAATATGCAACACCAAAATTTTGAACAGCATTGTAGGACAAAGTTGGGGCAACTGTCACACCCTAATATATATACAGGGTGTCTGAGAATTATCTGTACAATTTTTGGCTGTTATTAAAAGTCAACCATGAAGTGTAGAAATTCCAGTGTTGTCCCATTTCACAGAGAATCTCTAAGTTTTTTCTGATACCAAGTTTTAACAAGTTTTTTAGAAATTCCAGTGTGTCCGAACATTATCTGTACAATTTCATCTTTTAATAAAATTCTTGATAACACACGTAAAATTCTTAAACAAGATTATTTAGAATCTGTATTTTCAAAAGTTTCTTTTATTAAAGTAACGTTGTTACAAACATTCGATATGTGCACCATTAGTGATTCGCAAAACATCCAATCGATACTCCAAATGTTGCCATGTACGCTGCAGCATATCCACATCAATTCGCTCAATAGCAGCTGTGATTCTTGCTTTTAAATCATCAATGTCTGTCACCCGCGTACATTTCTAAAAAACTTGTCAAACGTGGTATCAGAAAAAACTTAATGAGATTCTCTGTAAAATGGGACAACACTGGAATTTCTACACTTCATGTTTGACTTTTAATAACAGCCATATATATATATATATATATATATATTATATATATATATCTAATATATATATATACACATATATATTATACATATATATACACATACATATATATACACATACATATATATACACATACATATATATACACATACATATATATACACATACATATATATACACATACACACATATATATATATATATATATATATATACACACACATATATATATATACACACATATATATATATATACACATATATATATATACACACACACATATATATATATATATATATATATATATATATACACATACACATATATATATATATATATATATTATATATATACACATACACATATATATATATATATATATATAATATATCCCCGCAAGGGGGTTCTAAGCTCGTGCTCTTGAGTGCTCTTTGTGCTCGTTTGTACGTGCTTGTTCCTGGAGGTTTCACGTGCGCCCTCCCGGCCCTAGCACCCAAGGATGATGGGGCTCGACCCTGCAGTCCTTGTCATCCTTGGTCTTTTTTCCACTTCGACTGTCCCCTCCACCCTTTCTTTTTCCTCTGTCTTTCCTCTCACTTTTTCTTTGTTTTTCCGCTGAGATATGCCCTTTAAATAGAGGCGAATCGGTTCTTCCCGAACTAAAAAAAAAAAATATATATATATATATATATATATATATATATATATATATATATATATATATGTAAAAATGAACAATGAATAATCAATATTCATTTTTACATAAGAACCAAAATCGCTTAACACGAGTTTGGATAAAAAATTTATTTGTAGCTTTCTATTTTCGTTCGTGTCACAACCCTACGATCTACCATTTCTATGGTTTAGTCGTATCCATTTTCCATTTTTCATTTGTTATAGAATTTATTATAATTAATTATGGTTGTCTTGCATCTCACCCTCGACCCTAGATTATGCATACACATTGCATATAACAGGATTGGAACCCGTAGTTGTACTTCTTAGTCATTAATACCCACTCTGTCTCTAATTCGTTCTTGTAAATCTTCCTAATAATGATTTGTATTATACGTACAAATTCAATAACTATGACGTCATAAAGTAACAATTCTCTTCACGTTTTCCATACCTTGAACACTGAATCACGTGTTTAGTATTTGGACATCTTCCGTATTGAATGTATGGTAAATTCTTTAATAATAATAATAATAATAATAATAATAAAAAGAAAAAAAACCATTCTCTTACATCATTATTTATGTTGTTTCCTACTTATTGTCTACTGATACCTATCAACCTATCAGTCCATATTTTACGCGTCTCTATATTACGCACACAACCTATTGTATTACGTACATGTGCGTTCACCCCTCACAAGACATTCATTAGGCTTACAGTAGTTGAGTGGTCGAATTCGCGAATATCAGCAGAATTGAACGTTTCTAAGATAAACAACATCTTTCGCTCTGATCCAAATTTATAACATATTATAATGTAATATAACATATTATGTTGTATATAAATTATCTTGTCATGTCTCATGTACTTGTGTTGTACTAATAACCATATATAATCTAACCATATAATCTAACCATATATAAATATATATAAAAACACTAAGAATGGTAAATGACGTAATGTACTTCAATGAAACTATAATTGAATGTAATGACTTTATATATAATGTAAGAATGTACTTTAATAGAACTGTAAGGGACAATCATAAGCGAATGGGAAGTAATCCATAATCGAAATCATAACTGTAATAAACCCAAACGAAAATGTACTCAGTCGTGTACTTCAATTGTACTTATGTACCACTATGAAATGATATCGCCTTCAGAAATGAAGATTCGGCAAAAAAAAATGGTTTTTATTTTTATTTATTTTTTTAAAATTTTTATTTGGAAACTTTCAAACACCTGATCGTGTTTAAAAGGGGGGAAACTTAACCTCCAACTGCCATCCCCCAACATTCAGGCATATATTATACATGTATTTGTAAAATGAAGGACACTTCATTACGGCTCTCTGCTTTGGTCACTGCTAAGAGACTCCCCTTGTTAGCAGCCTCGCTGCGGGGAGGGGCCAGAGGCCCCTTGCCTCCTTAATATTTTTATATTTTTAGATTCCGGCCTGAGCTATGGTCGAAAGAGGTCGAACCTCTACCCCTGTAAATTCAGAGCAGTACCTGTATATTTTTAAGAAGTAAATCACAGCAAGCGAAACTTTTTATTTTCCCCCTCGAGTTGGGCTATCTTCAGAGGAATTTAGTCAGTAAAGTAGAAGTATCAGAGTATTATTGAAAGAAAAGAATAAACAGAGTGTCGACCCCATAAAGCGAGAGAAAAGAATTAGAAAGTTATAGAAGAAAAGTATATAGAAGAAATATCGTTTGCTTGCCTCCGTAACTAGAACCCCCGTCGATCCGAACCAACCCAGGGCCATAGACGGAGGGGTTAACATATATATATATATATATATATATAATATAATATATATATATATATATTATATATTATATTAATATATATATATATATTATTATATTTATATATAATATAATATTATTATATATTATATATATATATTTTATTATATATGTATATATATATATCATGTGATACCTAGGACGTCCTAGGTGTATATATAGGTTCATTAGCCCTGTTCAAAAATCAACTTTTTCTTATTTTCATAGGTTTCTGTACTTTTTCCCATGCCTTTTGACCTGAAAAGGCCGAAAATCACAACCATTTTGACCTAGGTTGTTGGGAAGCATTGCCGCATGGAGCTTTAAGTTTTCTGCCTTGAAATCGGCCAAAAGCACCAGTTCCGGGGTCCCTTGAATCATGTTTTGCACTATAACTTTTTATCTAAACAAGAGAGCAACAAAATAGGCACCAAATTAAAGTGTTTTTAATCCTCTTTCTAACTTATACAATTATGATAGTCTTGGAACAAGAAATGGCACATTGGTACATACAAAGATTTCAGAAATATCACAAAATTCGTTTTCTCACACTCAAGGCAGACAAGGCGCCTTATTCATGACAAATTTGAGATTAACATTGTCACAAGTCTAATCGATCAAGAAGTGAAAGCATTACATGATGATTAATTTCATAATGACATTTACACAGTCAGTTGTTGAGAGTTTGTTTCTTGAAGCTGTCAAAGCGGCGTCTGTTGAACTCCACAGCTTGAAGGAGATAGTCCCTTTGCTTGGCATCTGTTGTTATGACATTTGCAAAGTCGCTCATCATCTTGACACCACGTTCAGCAATGTCATTCACCGCTTTCAGATTCTTAACATAGTCCAACGCTTTTCTGTAGTCCTCATTCTGTGGCCAAGACGTGACAGGTTCCAGAAGCCACTCGGATCCAATGTTCAGTGTGTCCAGCAGGAAATGTGATTCTGGGCCAATGAGATCAACCAGGGTGGTCTTAGCTGTGACTCTCTGGAATAGAGGCTTTCCTGTTCTGAAGCTGTCTGGCTTCTCAGTGGCATGTAACTGGGCAGCAATGTCGTGCTTCAATGTGTCACTCAATCTACTGCTGAACAGGGCAAATGGCACGACTTCCTGCGTCAGGTACCATTTGTGGTTTTCCATCTTATTAAGTACTGCATCAGCAAGCTCTGGGTCAGTTTTCTTGTACTTCAACATGTCCTGGATTAGACTTAGATCATTCACGGGAGCATCTGCAGCAGACATTGACATCATCCATACAGGAGTGTAGAACAGCGCAAGGAAGGTGTTGAGTCTTTCCAGCTTTGATACAGTGTCTTCGTCGTACTCAAGTTGATCTGCAAACATCAGCATTTTCATGGAGTACAGGTTTCTGGCCATCCATCTGGCCTGATGAATGGCGCCTGGTCGACTCCAGTGAATACCTCGAGGAGGCGTTCCTCCAAGAACAATGACTGTCAGTTCAGCCATTTCCCTGTAGTCGGCTCTTGGAAGCCTTTCTGATGTTAGAATGTCTTGGAGTATTTCTTCACTGTTCTTCTTTTCCTTCAGCCATTTGCTGTTGATAGCCAGCATCTTTGGGTTTTCCTTGGACAAGTCCGTCCAAACATCCTTCAGATGCTCAAACCAGGGATTATCTGGCCCCTTCACCTTCCCAAACAGCTTCTCCCAAACTGCTCCTACTAGGATTTCCAGGATGTGATGTCGACAGGCCAGATAAAACACCTTTTTGTTCAGCATTTTCTCTAGCAGTTTGGCAGCTCCTCTGTGAACTCCACTGTTACTGGATGTAGTGTCAAAAACAAGGGCAGTAACATTATCCGTAAGTTCCCATGTCTTCAGTAAATCCATTGAAGCCTCAGCCTGAGCTGTGCCAGAAGAATTGTCGATGACAGGTACTCCCAATAACTTTCCTTCAGTGTATGAAGGTGGACCAGACACTAGCACAGCTAAAGTCTCTGAGGTACTTCCAGGTTCACTGCCCAAGACATCTTTGAGCAACTTTCCATCCCAGTGTAAGGCAGCGTACTGTGGGGGGTTTTCACAAAACTTGGACATGTGACTCTGGCTGATATTATACCTGGACAGCATTCTGTTGCGACGTGTTGTTGAGGTTGAGATGACGAAGTTATCCAGATCAGCCCCTCCAGCTTTCAAGGTGGCAGAAACCTTGGCAGTAACTTGATTGTCTGATAAACCAAGACGATCAGCTGTATTGCAGATGACAACACATTCCATGACCTTCCTTGGAAACGTCAGTCACACTAGTCACAGTGTCTTCATGGTGAGAACATCCAGGACGAGGCTGATGGTAATCCATGTCCTCTGTGTTAGCGTCGTTGTCAGTTGAGTCACCCCAGGTAATGTCATCCACATGAACAACTGCCTCTTGTTCTGCTGCAGCTGTAAAATAGTACAATATGTTAAGACAGTAATTGTTAAGTACATGCTAAATATCGCAATGGAGTAAAACTTAAAACTTTTTGTAACGTTCAAAGTAATTAGTTTTACCTTGTTCTTGTCTATGCTGCAGTCTTTCATTCCTCGCTGCTTGCTGCAGGGATCTTGTCTCAAAAATCTTGTCATGACCAGACATATGACCTTTCCTCTCAGTCTTTTGGTCTTCGTAGAACCTGATATCCTCATCTTTCTTCTCTCTGGATAACAGTCTGTTGTTCTGTATTTCCTGGATTGCATCTGGAGCTCCTATATCGAACAGGCTGTCTAATTCCAGCACAAATGCTCCTTTTTCCTCCAGGGTTACTTGCTCTTCCTTTGCTTTTCACCAGAGCACGATGTTTCTCATGTAGTTTCATGAAGAGCTTCATTGCGTTGTACTTGGTCATTGTCTTGATCCTAGCCATCTGCCAGAATGGGATGATAGATTCAACTGTTTCATATGCAAGGTCTTGAACCATGGGCCTCCCTGCATTTTCCGGTAAATTTGAAGATTAAGGAAATACTGGAACGCCTGTCTGTTGGTGGGAAGCTGGGAACCACTGATAAAAGCTGAAGGGTATCCAACCAGGAAAGTTTCAGTGAGAGATCTGGTAGATGGCCCAGTTGACACCTGCCTGTGGACAGTAAGTGGAGGTTCTGAGATATCAACTGTGCGCCCACGGAGCTCCCTCAGCTCCTTGCTTAATGCCATTGTGAAGTTGTAACTTGTAGATGGTTTTCTAGATTCTGATTGAGTTTCTGTTGTTTCCTGAAAAATGATAGATAATTATCATTATTATTATTATTAATTATTATTATTATTTATTAATTTTATGCTCTTTCATTTGATACCTAATTTGTTGCTCTATCTTGTTTAGATCAAAAGTTAAAGTGCAAAACATAATTCAAGGGACCCCGGAATTGGCGCTTTGGCCGATTTCAAGGCAGAAAATTTAAAGCTCCATGCGGCAATGCTTCCCAACATCCTAGGTCAAAATAGTTGTGATTTTCGGCTTTTTCAGGTCAAAAAGCATGGGAAAATGTACAGAAACCTATGAACATAAGAAAAAGTTGATTTTTGAACAGGCCTAAGGTTCATATAACCCCTCCGAGAAAAAATTCTGGCTACGGCCCTGATAGGTTAGAAAGGGTTCAGCGTCGTGCCACGAAACTGATTCCGTCATTGCGCAACAAGCCTTACGAAGATAGGATTAGAGAGTTAGACCTGTATTCACTCGAAAGTAGGAGATTAAGGGGGGAGCTTATCGAAGTTTTCAAAATCGTTAATAACATCGATAACGTAAATTTTGACAAATTGTTCACTTTCGATAATAATAATACTCGTAATAACGGATTTAAGTTGCGTGGCAGACGTTTCATCACTAATATCGCTAAAAATTTCTTTACGTTTAAAGTAACTGATAAATGGAATAATCTTCCCGCGTCAGTCGTGAACTCTACCAGCGTTAATATGTTTAAGAACCGTTTGGATAGGCATTTTAAAAATATTAACGTTATTAATACTATAAACACCAGGAATGTCTGTCAGTCTGTCACGCTCGAAAAGAGAAGCTGATTCTTGATATATATGGGCGATATTTGTATTTTAATGCATTAGAAAAAGGCGTAAGGAATTCTACTTTTAATTATAATTTTAAAAAGTGTAAAAAATATTTGCTTTTGCGATCAGCTTTGACCCGAAATTTAATCTGCGGCTAAGTTCAAAAATTTACCAAATGAGTTCTTTTTATGCACTTTCATACTGGTGCTGCAACCATTACAGACTAAATATTTTTACGAGGAACTTTTGTGAAGCTTAACAGTTGCCCCCCCCTCCCTCCAGTAATTGGGGGTCCGAAGGCCCCAGCACCGCAGGTAGTGATGTTAAAAAACCGGTTTTTTTATGTCCACGTTTTTTTTTTTTTTTTTTTTTTTAATAATAATAATAATAATTAATATAGATATTGCCAATTTAATTATAAGGTATACTTTTGCAATGATATATATTATAAAAATAAATAAATAAATAAATAAAAAATAGGCCATATGGTACCAGTATAGAATGTCCTTTTCAGCCTATTTACAGAAAAAAACTGGCCTCTTGCACTGAGTCTTGTATCTTGAGATCCGTTAAACTTGCGAGAACACTGGCTGGGAGCTGACTGCCCATTGTCCAACCTTTCCAGGACTCTCCCATCCATGCCTCGGATTTTGAATCTCCCACTTAACTATCCTTTAGACCCGCGATGACATTTTCCCCCCGAGACCATCCATATATATACATACACATACACCCATTTTTTTTTTTCTTTCTCTGATTTACCGCCGATTCGTACCTAAAAGGAGCGGTACATATCTCGGCGAGGCGGTGAGTGGGTGATGTTACTGTGTTGGGTGTGGTAGACTAGGGGAGTGAGTAAGGGTCAGTCGCTGGATAATGGGTAGGAGGGGTACGGTTTTAAATGCGATGGAGCAGCTGGGAGTGAGTAAGGAAGAAGAGAATCGCTTCCATTGAAAAGTGGGGGCCGTCGGCGAGTATAGATCGTAGCCGGTCGGGTATGGGATCTTCGGCCGAGAGGGAAACACCTGCGACGAAGAGCAGACAACTTTGTGAATTCCACCAGGAGGTGTATGACAGTGATAGGGGTATGGCAGGTAGGGCAAAGTGGGGCTGGCGATTTCGCCATAAGGTGTCCGTGGGTGATGCAGGTGTGGCCTAGGCGGAGACGGGCTAGGATTACTTCCTTGGGGATCCATTAGTTGATGAAGGGGGATGGGTAAAGGTGTAGGTGCTAGGAGGTTGGAGTATGAAGGGAGATCCGGAGTTCGCGAAATTGAAGGCTTGGTCGGGAGCATGGCTGGCTATTTACCGTTCACCAGGGAAGGAATCGGTCGGCCTGTCGAACCCCGCGGAGGTGGCGGGATCGAGTCAGCCGAGCGAGACCGGAAGCGTGGATCAAGGCAGGCAGAGGAACATCGTGGGCTGAGAGGGTCGGATGTACTGTGACGGGCTTCTATGGTCGGACCAGGAGGGGGCATGGTAGCCTCAAAAGTGGCGCCACCCCGCCTGTCCGGGGTCTCATGGCGGACTCGAGGTGGTGATAAGGGGTACCAAAAGGACCGGGCGGGTGGGAGGGAGGGCGTACTCAGGGTAGCTGACAAGGAAGGGGCCGGGGATGTTGGGGGAAGAGGGACGATGGGGGTGGAAGGAGGTGAATCAGAGTAGTCTCGTGGAGGGGTGGAGAAAATGGCACCAGGAGGCAAGGGCAGATCCAGAAGACTCGTGGGCGTGAGCGCGGCCGAGCTTCCCTCGGTCACACCGTGCAGTTGCGCCAGGGCCGCATCCACCGGATCCTCGGGGGAGAGGATATTATTCGGACTGGGTCCCGTCGTCCGGGGCGGGTCGTGGATCTCAGCCACTATTGTCAGTCTGTGGGGGTAGAGTGGTGGGACTTCTGCGATGGGGAGAGATGGACATGGTAGTAGGCGTGGTGGGCGGAGTGAGGATTCGAGTGACTAAATCGCTCTTATTCTACAGATGAGGTGGAGTTGTGTCCAGTAGTTCAAAGAAAAGGACACACATACTCAGGGGAGTAACACTTTTTATTTGAATTGTTAATACATTACTTTCATTGTTTTATTGTTGTTACAGGTGATGGTGCATATATGCCCAAAGACAGGCTCGCATATATAAATAAGATAGAGATTAAATTGAATAAATAAACGAGATAATAAAGACCCTTTCTAAACAAGGGGGAAAACTGAATAATAAGAACTAATAACAAAGAAGAATCAAAAGAAGCGCAAGATCATCTATTGCAAAGAAGAGCTAAAGCATTATTTCTAAGGGGTACCTAGACCGTGGTATTTAGGGGATAGCCGGCTGTTCTGGGTATTCACGGGGTGGGGGTACTTTCTTAAATACTGAAGAGAAGAAACACGAGGAACACCTTAAATAAATTGAAGGTGAGAAATTATTCTACTTTTTATCACTGGTAGCAGAGCGTGGTTCGAATTCGACAACATGAGCAATAAAGACAGTGGAGACTGGAGGATGAGAAGAGGATGTCCACATTTCAACGGGAAGCAAGAAGAATTTAGAAGTTGGAGAGGGAGAGTAGAGGATTGGTTGATCGTGTGCGAAGAAGTGGTATACCCTGGTTTGGAAATAAGGATGAATTTAGGAGGGAAGGCATGGGAGGTGACCGAAGATATTAGTCGAGGAAGTCTTAAACAAGAAGGTGGTGCAGCAATTATTTTGTCAGTTCTGGATAAAGTGTATAAAAAGGAGACTTTGATGGAGAATTATGAAAATATGAAGAAGTATTTCAAGATCAAGAGGGAAGTGGGTGAAACGATGAAGGATTACATTTTCCGGTATGAAAAAAACGCGAAGGACTGTAAAACAACATTAGGTAGAGAGATGTTTGAAGGAGAAGTGAAGGGATTTCATGTGCTGGAACAAGCGAGCCTGTCTGAACAACAAAAACAATTAGTTTTATCAGCATGTGGAAAGGAGGAGATGAAATATGAAACGGTGACACGAATAATGAGGAGGATATTTGAAACCTTGGAGGAGGAAGCAAAAGGAGAGGAGTGGTTGGAACATGACCAGATGAATCGTGGATATGGTGGAGGAAGAGGATTAAACAATAGAGGTGGAGGTCGATGGAGAGGAAATTGGAGCAGGAAAGGAGCCGGAAGAAGAAACCCGATGAACCAACAGGGAAAATGTACAATCTGCAAATCCGAATGGCATTGGGCCTATGATTGTCCAAAGCATTATAAAAACAAAGGGATGGTTAGTCGATCTGATAATGATAAAGAGAAGAAACACGAGGAACAGGAGGAGGAGAAAGAAGAGAAGATTTACGTGAGTGAGGTCATAACTGAGGAAGAAGAATGGGGAGATATTGAAGCTATTTTAGACACTGGATGCAAATCAACAGTATGTGGAGAACTATGACTATCAAAGATAGTGATGGAGTTGGATAAGGAGGAGCTTAAGAGAATGAGGGCAAAGACTGTAACATCAAAAAAGGTCTTTACCTTTGGGAAGACGAGCTTCCCATCAAGAGGCATCATGGAAATTCCTGTCAATATAGGAGGACAAAAAGTGTATATAAAAACGGAAATACTGAAAGGAGATGTGCCCTGGTTAATAGGGAAGGAAACTATGTGTAAAATGGATATGAAGGTATGCATGAAGGAGGAAAAGGTGGTGATAGGAGATATGAATAACGTAGAAGTGACGCTTAAAGAAGATAGAAGAGGACACCTGAGAATTGGTTTGATACCACAAAGGAGAAGAGAAGAAGTGTGGACAGAAGGATGGAAAGAAAAAGGAGATAAGGAGATTGGTGCAGCCATAAGAAAGTTACATCTACAATTCGGACACGCTAGTGGAGAGAGAATTTGGAGGTTGACGGAGGATGCTGGATGGAGTGAGGGACTGGAGGAAGAGCAGAAAAAGAAGATGAAAAACAGATTATTGGAACAACTAACTGAGTGCGATATTTGTAAGAGATATAAGAAGAATCCACCAAAGCCAGTAGTGGGTTTGAGTTGGAGTAAACAATTTAATGAGGTGGTAGCCCTTGATCTGGGAGAACTTGAGGGACGAAGATTCTTAGTAATGGTAGATATGGCGACAAGATATTGTCAAGCCAGGTGGATAAAGGACAAGACACCAGAGACTGTGATGAATGGAATGATGGAGGGATGGTTGACTATTTTGGAACACCGGCAAAAATACTGACTGATAATGGAGGTGAATTTCAAAACGAAAAAATGAGAATTATGTGTGAAAAATGGCAGATAAAAATGATGACTACACCAGCAGAAAGTCCATGGAGCAATGGACTGTGTGAAAAGACTGTCGGATTACTGAAGGAGAGTTTGAGGAAGATGGCGGAAGAAGTAAACATTAAGATTGCTCTAGGATGGGTGGTGTTGGCAAAGAATTGTCTGAGTAATTATGGTGGTTTTTCGCCAAACCAATTAGTGTTTGGGCATAATCCGATACACCCGAACCTTCTGAATGATGGCTTCAGCATTGGTGGTGTTGTAGAAGGAAATGAAGAACAGATGGTGAGGGAAAATCTACAAGCGATGCATAAGGCAAGAGAAATATTCATTAAGAATGAATCTTGTTTAAAAATAAGGACTGCTCTGAGGAAAAATATAGGGTACATAAGATAGAAGATGTGATTATCAATGATGAGGTCTACTACAAAAGAGAAAATGAAAAAGAGTGGAGAGGACCAGCAAAGGTAATTGGCGTAGATGGGAAAACTGTGATTGTGAAGCATGGGGATTCATTAAGGCAAGTGGCGCGAGTGCATATCACTCGGATTCAAGGAACAAATGAAGTCATGAAAGAAGAGAGAGAAAGAGGTAATGAAAAGGAAGAGGAGATCGATAACAACAACTTTGACAGAGAAGAAAGGGACATGGTTATGGTGAGAAGAGATGGAGGAGATCCAGTGTGTGATGATGATGAGGCGATGGAAGATGAAGAGGAATCAGAAGATGAGGTAGAAGATGAGGAAGATGAACGTGAGGAGGAGGTAGAGAGAGAGATTATACCTAAGTTGAAAAAAGGAGATAGAGTCAGGGCCCGGCATAAGGAAACAGGCGAACGAGAAGAATGGAAGATTTTGGGTTTAGCTGGAAAAAGATCGAGTAAAAAGTGGGGAGACAGCTACAATATACAAGAAATAAATACCGGCAGGAAAGATTGGATTGATTTAAGAGAGTACGAAGAGATAAGGAAGATAGATGACGAGGAGGAAGTCCTGCTCGGTTTTGAGGATGAAAAGGTAGAGGAAGCCAAACGAAAGGAATTACAAAGCTGGCTAGATAACGAAGTGTATGAAGAAGTAGAAGATGTTGGTCAGAAAAGTGTGTCCACAAGGTGGGTGGTGACTGAAAAAGTGAAAGCAGGTAAAAGAATTTGTAAAGCAAGATTGGTGGCGAGAGGATTCGAGGAAGAAATGGAAGACTGGGAAAAAGATGCACCCACTTGTAACCCAGAAACTTTAAAATTGTGTCTATGCATAATTAATCAGAAGGGATGGAAGTGTCATACTTTAGATATTGCAACTGCATATTTACAAGGAGAAAGAATACAGAGAGTAGTGTATGTCAAACCACCCAGTGAAGTAGAAAGTGGTGTTCTATGGCAGTTGAAGAAAGCAGTTTACGGACTTAAAGATGCGGCAAAAGCATGGTATATGAAGGTGGTGAAGGTGGTGGTGGAGCTTGGAGGAGTTAAAAGCAAACTGGAACCAAACATGTTTTATTGGAAAGATGATCAAGGAAGTGTAAGTGGAGTCCTATGTGCACATGTAGACGATTTTTGTTACGGAGATGATAATTTTCTTAAGACAGTTATTACGAAGATGAAAGAAAAATTGAAGGTGGGAGATCAAGGAAGGCAGAATTTCAAGTATATAGGAGTTCACGTAAGACAACAAGAAAAGAGAATACTCATTGAGCAAAGGAAATACATCGAGAGTATACAAGAACCCGAAGGGAAGCTTTATCAAGGTCTTAGAGTCCTAAAAAGGAAAGAGTTGACTCTCTATCGATCAATTGTGGGACAACTGAATTGGATATCACAACATATCTTACCCGAAATAGCTTATGATGTAAGTGATCTAAGTAGAGCGTTTAAAGAGGGAACAACACAGGATATGAGAAAATTAATAAAAATCGTGAAGGCAAAAAGATCAAGGGGAGAAATCGTCCTAGAAAAATTGGATGAAAAGAAAATATTTTGGGAAATATATGCAGATGCCTCGTTTGGAAATGTGGAGAACGAACAAACTCAAATCGGATACATAATATCATTAGCAGATGATATGGGAAGAAAATGTCCAATATGGTGGAAGTCGAGGAAGGCAAAAAGAGTGGCAAAAGCTACAATTGAAGCTGAGGCACTGAGTGTTGGAGAGGCTATTGAGGGAGGAATTTACTACAATCAACTATGGAAGGAGATAGTGGGGGGCAGAAAGATTGAAATAAGAGTGAAAACTGACAGCAAAACACTAATGAAGGCGATAAAATCAAACACTGGTGTCAGTAGTAAACGGCTGAGAATTGATATAGCTGCAATTAAAGAAACTTTGGAGAGTGGTGAAGTGACAGAGGTGGAGTGGGTGCGAGGTCTGGAGCAGGTGGCGGATGTGTTGACCAAGAGAGGAGTTGCCGAAGAAAATATAAGAAGATACGTGGGAGGAGAGAGTTTGAAAAAAAACTGAAGGAGGAAGAGAAGAGGATAAGAGTGACTAAATCGCTCTTATTCTACAGATGAGGAGGTGGAGTTGTGTCCAGTAGTTCAAAGAAAAGGACACACATACTCAGGGGAGTAACACTTTTTATTTGAATTGTTAATACATTACTTTCATTGTTTTATTGTTGTTACAGGTGATGGTGCATATATGCCCAAAGACAGGCTCGCATATATAAATAAGATAGAGATTAAATTGAATAAATAAACGAGATAATAAAGACCCTTTCTAAACAAGGGGGAAAACTGAATAATAAGAACTAATAACAAAGAAGAATCAAAAGAAGCGCAAGATCATCTATTGCAAAGAAGAGCTAAAGCATTATTTCTAAGGGGTACCTAGACCGTGGTATTTAGGGGATAGCCGGCTGTTCTGGGTATTCACGGGGTGGGGATACTTTCTTAAATACTGAAGAGAAGAAACACGAGGAACACCTTAAATAAATTGAAGGTGAGAAATTATTCTACTTTTTATCATCGAGCCGTCTTCTTGGTCCGAGGGGAAGAGGGAGAGAGACGTTGGAAGGCCGGAGGGTCCGGTGACACGCTCCGGCGTCTCCGCCTCGACGGCTTGCTCCGGGCGGCAGGTTCGGGCGTGTGCAGGGGGTACTGGGAAGGCGGGGTTTGAGGTGGATGGGACCTAGGTGTCCTGGTCCCAGACACCTGGGGGATTCGTGGCAGGTGAGGTGCGGGAAGAGGAGGAATGGTAGGGGGACAGGAAACCATCGGGTCCTGCGAGGGTTTTCTTTGAGGGGAACAGGGAGCAATGGCTTGGGGGGGTTTCGGCGGCAGGCCAGGGCGGCGTGCCGAGATGATAGAGCCGAGAGCAGCGGCATAGGACACCCCCGGCCTCACCTCCCGATTCCGCACCCTGTCGCGTGCCTCACAGGGGCTAAGGAAGTCCGTCACCTGTAGGCCTCGGACCTCCTCGAACTTGAAGAAAAGGCATTCTCGGGATGAAGAGGGGTGTGCGCCTTCACAGTTGGAGCATTTGGGTGTGTTGGAGCACCTGTCAGGGTGAGCGAGTCGTCCACAGTGAACACACAATTGATGCGGCTGTCGACAAGCGGAGCTAACGTGTCCGAATTTATTGCATTTGAAGCAACGGGTCGGGTCTGGGACGTATGGGCGGATAGAAAACTCGCATGAGGCGCGGTCTCCCATACCCCATACAACGCGGCCGTGGGGGATTAGTGTGTTGAAAGTAAGGAGCAGACGTGGGGTGGGGGAGGGGGTGCCTCCCTGTCGGGATGTGAAACGATAGATCCGAGTGACTCCTTGGGGTGCGAGGTCCTTCAGGAGCTCGTTCACTGCGACCGACAATAGGCGGGTGGCGTAAATAGTGCCCTGACTCTGGTTCAGGCGAGGGTGTGGGGAAACGGACACCGAGCATCCGAGGACCTCAGTGACGGAGAGTAGGGCTTTCGTCTCTGCGGCTGAGCGCGATTTTACGAGGAGGGAGCCATCCCTCTGTGGGCGTACGTCATAGCGGCTGGAGTTGCTGTGGGTTCGGATCGCCTGGAACGTCCGTTCAGAGTTGTTCGGGAGGGACCCAGATGTAGGCCGAATCACCAGGAATTTGTGGATGCTTGGGAGGGAAAGGGAGGCTGTAGAGTCGAAATGGACTGGGATATTCAACGGTCGATAGGACGGTCGATAGGACGGCCGTGAATGCCGGCTCCCCCGTCCACCGCGAGGCTCTCTCCGTGGGGAGGTGGGCTGACGGCGGGTGAGGGGGGCATATGGGGAGGGCAAGAAGCCAGGTTGTGGGGGCAAGTCCTCGATGGAACTTGACTTGCCCGAAGGTAGCTGAAGTGGGCTAGGGCGAGACCCCTGCTCCAGAGAGTGTAGGTCCAAGGGCGTAGTCGAGGGACGGACTGGGGTCGGCAACGGAAAAGGAGAGTGCAAGCGTTCCGCTTCCACAGGGGGGTCAACCCCATTAGGTTGCGGTCTTCCAGTGGTAAAGGACTCGAGGGCCTGGTTGCCCACCACCCGAGTGTTGAGAGAAGGAATAGTCCGGGAATGAGAAGCAGTAGTCGTAGGCCGAGGGGGAGAAGTGTCCATAGCAAAGCAAAAAAGAACTTCATCCCCCGCGCGCATCCAGCCACCACCGACTCCAACAAGGGAAAGACGAAGTGTGGGCACACTTGGTCCCACCGCCGATAGATGTCACGCAGGGGAGATACGCCCGCACCCAGTCCCTGCGCCTGAAAGGCGGCCACTCTCATCCAACGCGCGGTGAAGTGGCAGGGACAGGGTTTGGGTTTGGTTGGAAAGCGACAAGGGTGCAGGGCAACCATCTCCCACACCCAAGGGCCAAGGAAAGGGTCAAAATCAAGGTCCAAAGAACAACGCCAAAAAAAAACAGGGAGAAGCCAGAAAGAATGGGTTAAAGGAGAAAGAAAGAAAAAGAAGCAGGCGATCAGCCGGGTCCCCCAACGGGCCCAATGGTCCACGAGGGCAGAGAAAGCCCTTACACCGAAGGTGTATTCCCACATTCGCCACAGAGGGACGCGCCCTATCGCTCCGGACAAAGCAAAGGGACATACACCCATATACAAATATATATATAAATACTTATATTTATATCTATTATATACCCCATACACACGCATACATCCAGAATTCCAGATACATACGCACGCATACTCTATATATACCTACACAAACTCATACACCTCTATTTCGCCCTTTCATTACCTCCGAGATCATTTAGCACATACAGTAATATCCATACAGCCAAAAGAAACCGATTAAGCACAGACAGAGCAGCAAAGCTAGTATTTATATCCCAAAATGCAAAATTCCAAGAAAGTGAAATAAAACATGGTGCTACATTGGCTTCGTCAACATCCAAATCTGCAATAAGTACCAGTACCTGTGATATTGAAACTATATGCTCTAATCAATCTAGTGATAATGATTCTTCAATGGAAATAGAATCAGATAATGGAAGTTAAACAGCATTAGGTTAACACAAAGGTTAAAGAAAGAGATGATATTTTTATTTTTTTTATTTTTCTATTTGGAATATATATATATATATATATATATATATAATATATATATATATATTATATTACACACACACACACACACACACACACTGGTATTCTTGCCAATCACAATTATATATATTGTTTTATACCAGTATTATGTATTTTTTATTATGTATATTATACCAATACCTGTGATATTGAAACTAGCATATATGCTCTACCCAATCTAGTGATGATTCTTCCATGGAAATGAAGGTTAAACATTAGGTTAACAAAAAGGTTAAAAAAAAAGGTGAATATTTTTTTTTTTCTATCTGGAATATATACAGGGTGGGCCGAAAGTCTGGATCCATAGGAAAATATTTATTTTAATACATAAATTACAACAAATGGTAAATACTTAAAATGAATATCAACTTTAACTCGTAAGTGCGTATCCGTGATACTGTACAGTGGTTCGTACTCCAGTATAAACAACAAATTATAACAAATGCTCAAATTGGCGGCCTCTGACATCGAGACACTTAGGGATGGAATTTATGATTTTTAATAATTCTTCGAATTGACGTTCTCGAGATGCGTGTTTCATTTGATAATCTTCTTGTTGACTTTACTGGACTATTCGTTAAAGTTTCACATACCATTGCAGAGGTATTTTCATCAGTTGCAGTTTTTGGACGACCAGAACGCCGTCGATCATGTACACTTCCTGTTTCTTTGAAACGTTTAAACAACTTGCCAACAGTCGCATGTGTTACTGGATACTTATCAGGATGATTTCTATTGAATTCGGTAGCAACTTCTCTGTGTGTAGCGCCTTGTCTTGCGTACATGAGCACAAGTTCTACCCGGTCTTCTGTTGTTAGATTCGAAGCCATTTCTGGGCTGAAATAAAAAAAGTATTTGAGTATTTATACTGGAGTATGAACTACTGTACAGTATCACGGATACGCATTTACGAGTTAAAGTTGATATTCATTTTAAGTATTTACAATTTGTTGTAATTTATGTATTAAAATAAATATTTTCCTATGGATCCAGACTTTCGGCCCACCCTGTATACTGGTACTCTTGCCAATCACAATTATGTACGTATATTGTTTGAAACGAGGAAGAATGTTTTATGTTCTAGTTAAAAAATATATATACATATAAAAAATGAGGGTTTGTTTTTCCTTTCTATTATATACTTTTTGCGTGATTCAGTTTTTCTAAAAGATGACTATATGTACTAGGTATAACCGTATAAGCATGGTAGTATAGTAAATTATAGGTAATACTAATATACTTGTTAGATTAAAGGAAGAAAAATATGGAATAAGTTTAAAACAATAAAAACAAAAAAACAGACTATCTTCGTTTTAAAAAAAAAAAAAAACGACAAAAAAAAACAAAAAAAAACGACACAATAAAAAACGACTCGCATCACTAACCGCAGGTCTAGCCAAATGGACCCGTAGGGTCCATTTTAGCTAGATAAGAACGTACCTATGAAAATCTTAAACTTCACATTCGAACTCATTGTATTAAGATTTGTGAAGCTTCAGATTTTCATTGTTGCGTTATTTTCTATAGTTTTATTAACCGAACAATTGACCCAAGGCCCCAGCACTGCAGCTGTAGCTAAATGGGCCCGTAGGGCCCACTTTAGCTAGTTTAATATAATAATAAAACAATCCCCCTTTTCCCTCTCTCTCGTTAAAATTATTAACGTTGTTTAATATAATAAAACAATTAGCAACAGGAGCTCTAGGGGTGGTGATCGAGGATGAGTCTGTTGACAATAATGCCAGCTTGAGACATGCCAGTGTGTGATGCCAGCAAAAAAAAATAAAAAAAATAAAAAAAAATAAATAAAAATATTAGACTAACACGATCGTAGATGTAGCTCGTAGCGTAAACTAACCCACTTTTTGTTTTACTTTACCTACTTTTTTTTTTTTAAACTTCTTATCCTCTCCTTACTTGCATGTCTAGTTTGCATGGTATGCTAGTGAGTTAAGACTGTGTTTGCATGGTTTGTAAGCGCTCTTATTTTACTTTTCATCTTTCGCCCCTTTCCTATTCTCTCCGACTATTTTTCTGATTTGTCAGCAGTGGCCGACTGATGATGATGGTGAACCTTTCTTTCTCTTTTTCTGAATGAATGTTAACCCATGAGTGACGGATGTTGTTACTATTTAACCCCTTATTCTCTTCTCTTAACCCCCTACTCTTTCCTTTCTCTCGGGCTAACCTTAGAGTGGATCTTAGGGTCTTTGTTAGCCTTAGCTTCTGTAGATCTGTAGAATCCGAACCACGCCCCATCAGCAGCCCAGCTTCTTAACCACTAGGCCACCTAGAGTACCCATTTATCTACCAACCACTTTCTTTATTGTGTGGAAGGATGAACAGCTGGGTTTTGCTGGGCTCCAGCTGCCGTGGGTCTCGAACCCGGGGCCGATGGATTCGTAGTCAGCGACGCTAACCACTACACCACTGAGGTGTGTGTGTATATATATATATATATATATATATATATATATATATATATATATATATATATATATAACCTTGGTTAGCTTTGGTTTTTGCTTCCGACCGAATTGTTCATTCTGACGAAGGTCAAGCTTGTCACTCCACCTTAGACCTACTACAGTTTAACGTGGAATCCGAACCACGCCCCAACAGGCTACCCATTTATCTACCAACCAATTTTGTATTATTTTATATATATATATATATATATATATATATTATATATATATATATATATATATATATATTATATATAATATATATATATATATGATCAAAAGTATTCGGACACCGCATGGTTTTGGGAAAAATGGTTTTATTATGGCATTTAGTAACCAGTAGGTCCACCCTTTGCTTTTATTACAGCGTCAACACGTCGAGGCATACTTTCCACCAGTTTTCGGTAAGTCTGTGCAGGAATGGCTCGCCATTCCTCTTGCAGAGCTGATGCAAGAGATGCAAGTGAAGCCGGGCGTGGTGTGCGGTTTCGTATCCGTCGCTCCAGTTCGTCCCACATGTGCTCGATTGGGTTGAGATCGGGGCTCTGAGCAGGCCAGTCTAACAAATCCACCTTATTTTCACGAAACCAGTCCTGCACACGCCTTGCAGTATGGCAGGGAGCTCGATCCTGTTGAAACAAACAATGGCCATCTCCGTAGTATTGCCACAGTGTAGGGAGGGCCGAATTGTCCAGAACGTCGAGATAAACGTCAGCGTTCATGGTAGTGGGTATAACAACCAACGGGCCGAGCCCTAGCCAGTAAAAACAACCCCATACCATGATGGACCCTCCACCGAACTTCACCGTTGGACGTACACAGTCAGGAAGAAGCCGTTCTCCGGGCTGTCGCCACACCCAAACACGCCCATCAGACTGGAAGAGTGAATACCGCGACTCGTCGCTCCAAATAACAGTTTTCCAGTCCTCCACGGTCCAGGAACGACGGGAGACATACCAGGCCAAACGACGCGTGGCATTAACTTTTGTAATCAGTGGCTTGTGTACAGCTGCTCTACCATAATAACCGAGTCTGTGCATCTCTCTGCGGATAGTTACAGTACTAACGGAGGTACCGGATGCTCTTCCTACCTCCTCAGCGATGGAAGCGGCAGAGGGCGTGCGGGACTTCTTGACATGTCGTACCAGACTTCTTCTATCACGTTCCGTCAGTTTGCGTGGTCGTCCGGAACGTTTTTTCGCGTTAGTTGCACCGTCGTGCTTCCATCTCATGATAACATCCGCTACAGTCGACTTTGGTATATCCTGTTTGGCTGCAATGTTTCGTATAGAAACGTTACTTAAATAACATCCGATGACGAGTCCACGTTGGAACTCGGAGAGTTCACGTCCGCGCGGCATGGCTTCACAACAGTTACTGATAACTTAACAGAACACCTCAGCATTATAGTTTCGCCACGCTTTTTCCCAGCATACCTTTCGGCGAAGGTGATATTTGCAGAAATGCGGATTTTCCGGGGTGTCCGAATACTTTTGATCATATAGTGTGTATGTATATATATATATATATATATATATATATATATAATATATATATATATATATATGATGAATAAAACCACGAAGGAAAGGAAACACAGAATGGTGTTACTTTCGTGAAATAATTTTCATATATATATATCTTTATCTTTTGTGTATTCAGAAGTACACCTTGTGAGGGAATGAAGGGAGAAGGCGAGATGACGAAAATATATACGGTACCTATGTACAACGGGACAAAAATAAAAAGATTAGCACATGATTAACAAGAGTTAATTAGAGTTTGTGGGTTTGCATTATATACTCAGGATAAAAACGAAGACGTAAAGCAAAAAAGTAATTATATTTGGTTGCAGCCAACGTTTCGGGCAACTCTACCCATTTTCAAGGCGTAAATAATAAAAAGCTAAAATTAATAAATGACAAAAGATATAAATGACGAGTTAAAACCTAAGCTAGTGTACAAAATTAAAATTGTTCAAAAATAAAAAATACAAAGTAGAAACAGGCATATATATATATATATTTTCATTTGTTCGTTCTCCCTCCTCATCTTGCGCGGAATGTTCTTCACGTTAATTATACTGTTGTTTGCAGTTGAAATATATATATATATATATAATATATATATATATATATATATATATATATATATATATATGAAAATTATTTCACGAAAGTAACACGTGAAAAATACTTATGATGAATAAAACCACGAAGGAAAGGAAACAGAATGGTGCTCAAAAGTGTGTGTGTGTGTGTGTGTGTATATTTTTTTTTTTTGTAACCTATATATAGGCTGTAACTCTTTATTTACTTCAGTGTTCCTGAGGATGTCATTAGACGAAAGCGCTTGAGCACCATTCTCTTTCCTTCGTGGTTTTATTCATCATATATATATATATAATTTGGGGGGGGGGGGGGGGGGGGAGATGACATACCGCCGATTCGTGCCTATGTGAAGTGGCACATATCTTAACGAGGCAGTTGGTGTTACTAGGGTGGGGGTAGTGGACTCGGAGAGTGAGGAGGGGTTCAGTTACTGAGTAGGGGGAAGGGAAGGTATAGTCCTAAATGCGGTGAAATAGATGAGAGTGAGTCAGGAAGGAGAATATTGCTTCTGTTGAAGATTGGGATCCTTCGGCAAGCATGGACTGGAGACGCTTGGGTGCGGAGATAAGGGACAAGAAGGGGAAGCACCTATAGCGGAGGGCAGAGAAATTTGGGCATTCGACTAGGAGATGGGTGACAGTGATGGAGGTGCGGCAGATGGGGAAAAGCGGGGCTGATAATTTGGCCATGAGGTGCCCATGTGTTAGGCACGTGTGTCCTATGCGGAGACGGGCCAGAACCACCTCTTTATGTCGGGATCGATGAAACGAGGAGGCCCAATATCCCAATTGTGGTTTTATTTGGTGAAGCTTGTTATCTATGGCTTGGTCCCACTCCCGTTGCCAGAGGGAACGGAAGTGGGATCGGAGAATCGGGAAGAAGTCGGTGAAAGGGAGGGGTCGGGAGGAGTCTGGTAGCAGACAAGCAGCCTTCGCCGCGCGGTCTGCCTCCTCGTTACCCTGGATACCGACATGTGCCGGGACCCAGCAGAAGGGGGCCGTCTTGTGTCTGGAAGTCGTCAGAGAGTGGAAATTTTGTTGGATAGTGCAGACGAGCGGGTGGGAGGGGTTGAATCTTTTGAGGGAAAGCGCGCTTTGGGAGTCGGAATATATTACAAAATTTCTGGCCGGATGGGTGCACAAAATATCGAGGGCCTCTTAGATGGCAGAGAGTTCTGCTGAAAACACAGGCCTCGCAGGGCAGGCGGATGCTTCGGGAAAGTGTGGCTCGGGTAGTGTTACCGCTGAGGCGGCCGTGCCAACCTCCGAGCGGAAACCGTCTGTGTAGATGGAGACAGTGCCCGAGTACCGAGTTGTGTGTTTCTGGAAAAATGACCTATATGCAGTGGTGGTAGTAGTGGTCCTTAGCAAGGCACACAAGTCTCTAGAATGAGATTGGGTTGAGGAGCCAAAGGGGGATAGGTGTGGTATGTGATGGGCATGACTGAGGGAGGGGGCGTGTTGGAGAGGTCCAGGAAGGAGCGGACCGCTTCGGTAAAGCGCCAGCTCCGTCCCTGGGGAGGAAGTGCGGAAATTGCCGCGCATAGGAGCGAGGAGGGTAGCCTCTGTGCGCGGAGGTAGGTTCTTATGAGTAACAGATCCCGTCGGAGGGTGAGAGGGAGGTAGTTACATTCCACTTGGAGGCTGGAGGGAGGAGAGGAGCGGAAGGCACCGGTGGAGAGGCGGAGGCCCCTGTTGAGAACTGGGTCCAGAATACGGAGAGGAGCGCTGGAGGCGGAGTCATATATCACGCTTCCATAATCCAGCTTCGACTGGACCATTAGGGCATATCATACTTTTCCGAGTCCGAATTTCACTCTACCTAATATGTATTTTTATGTAAAATTTAATTCTAAGAGGGGTTTCTTTTCTGCAACTTTTCCTAAAAATCGCGTTATGTTCAAAATTGCGGTTTTCTGTTCTATGTTGAAATACCGAATATTCAATTGAACACCACCTCATATTTTTAACCCTTTGTCGTAATTTGTTGCCATTTAGACACATTAACTTTGCTTAACTCTTACACAGGTTTAATACATACATAAATAAGAAAAAAAATCTACTCCATTTGAATCTTTGTAAGCATTTGGACGCAGAAGGCGAAGCTCAACATTCTCTCAATAGATGGCTCTGAGCAATTACCCAGTTATAACTGTGTAAGTGAGTGGACGCCATTTTTTTCGGTAAGGCCGGTCATCTTTCCAAAGACAAGGCTTACTTGGCCATAGATGGCATGGAAGTCTGGAGGGCCAAGGAGGAAGTAATGGCCTCATCAGTTGAAGCTCTCACGCAGAAGTCAGAGATCATCATCTCTGGGATATTCTTTGATGGCAAGCAGGATAGGAACACAAAGGTGTTGAAATATGACGAAGTGACAGGGAGATTTCATCCTGGCAAAGTGATCGAGGAGCATTACACTATCACGTGGGAGCCTCAAGGGAAGTACCTCTTCTATTTCACTCCCGAGGAACCTGAGGAAGGAGAAAAGCCTGCTCATAAGATCGCTCAGGGGCTGCATGAGTGGCTTCTGGATCACGGACCTGACGAGAGCCTTGTAATGATTGGAGGAGACTCTACCAACACCAACACGGGGTGGTCTGGAGGCGCCATAGCCCTATTGGAGAAGATGCTGGATCGCAAGTGCCACTGGATGATCTGTCAGCTCCATGTGGACGAGCTCCCCCTGAGGCACTTAATCATCAAGCTGGACGGCCCTGTAACTCCCCGGTCAAGCTTCAGTGGGCCTATTGGAAAACTTCTTGAGAAAGTGAATGAACTTGAGGTCAACTTCAACTTCAAACCAGTGGAAGGAACTGAAGATATCATAGAGCTGCCAGAAAGATAGTCAAAATCTCTCTCCACAGACAGCACAACTGCTATCTTCTGATCAAAGCCATCAAGTCTGGAAGTCTCAGTCCACAGTTGGCTGGTTTCAAGTGCGGACCTCTGAACCAATCCAGGTGGCTCACTACTGCACAGGCCATCTTGCTGTTGTGGATGAGGGAGCACGGACTGAAGGGGGAGGTGTTGAGGCGGCTCGAGGTCCTCGTGAAGTTCTGCCTTAACTTCTACTTCAAAATGTACTACTAAGACATCAAGTGAGCACCACCTCAAATTTGGTCCTGCACACATTTTTTCAAGCCTGAGGCTGCTGAGGAACCAGACTACCGAGGTCAGGAACATCATCTCTGCTGCAGTGATAAGAGGAGCTTACCACGCACATCCTGGCTTCATTCCTGTGCAGTGAGGATGAGCATCAGAGAGCTTTTGCTGTGAGCCAGATAGAGAAGATCAGAGAAGGAAGAGACTTTGGTGATACGACAGTGAGGCCCCATAAAAATCCCAAAGTCAATCTGCAAGCCACTTCACCTGAGGATCTCATCAACTGGGAATCAGAGAATATTTACGACCTATTTTTACCTGCAAGATGACCTTGACTGAGCTCGAGGATCTCAGGAAAACTCCACTCAAAGTGGACGCTTTCTCTGTTCATACTCAGTCACGCGAGAGAGCTGTACAAGAAGTCTCAACTGCTTCCCAAGCTGTGTGCGGTCACGAGAGGAGAGATGGGTGGGTGAGAACCAGGATAGACCATCGAGAAATGCTCCCAGTGTTCAGATCGAAGCAGGACATACTTAAGAGCTTTTCAGGTTCGAGTGGCTGATGAAGAGGCTGAAGCCATCGTTAATGCTCATAAGAGCTGAAAGTCCTCATCAGATCATAATATAAGATCTTATGAGGCCACGCTTTTCAGGGATCTAGGAAGAACAGGCGTGTAAACCTACACGTGGAGATGGCAAGTCTCCCGCTACTCGATCAGAGTAGAGCTGGTGAGCCGCGCCTATTCTTTGAAGAAAAACTTAAAATTCTTAAGTTTTACGTGAAATCAATATTTTTTCAGCACCCAGAGGTGTTGAAATGCGCAAGAAAGCAAGGATGAGGTCAGAAAAGCAGCTTTTAGACTAAATCATATGCAGAACAGCTGCGCGCTTTGGTTTGGGTGCCCTGAGGCTGCGTTAGGCAGCCTTCAAATCAGAAAATCGCGATTTTGACCATGAAAATGAGATTTTTCGGAAGTTGCAAATAATAAACCCATCTTAGAATTAATTTTTAGATAAGGATACATATTAGCCACTTTGTTTTTCCAAAATTTCAACCCTGAACCCAGAGTATGATATGCCCTACTGGACCATGGCAGTGTAGAGGCGAAGGAGAGCGCGTCGGTCGGCGTCCCACGTGGAGTAGGAGAGATGATCCAGGAGAGTGAGGGGACGCTGGAGGGAGTTCTTTAGGGGCCTGAGGTGGGGAGCCCAACTGAGCCGTTGGTCCAATATCATGGCCAAGAACCGCGTAGAAAGCACCACCTCGAGAGTTTCGCCGTACAGCGTGACAGAGGGGGCGGGGAAAGCATTGGATCTTCTCCTTTTGAAGAGCATGCACTTGGTTTTGGAGGTGGAGAGGCGGAATCCAACCGACGTCACCCATCTTTCCACCCGATGGATGGCGAGCTGGATTTGCCGCTGAACGACAGCCGGTTCCCTCCCCGCTACTTGTCACTTACCAATGCTACATCAGCGCCCTCTGTGTGACCTTGAACTTCCTACTATCGGTGCTATTAGGGGTGACTAATTTTTTGTCCGGTGTGCTTAGTAGCGAATTGTAAAAGAGTAAACAAGTAACAAAATTTCCCAATATTTATTAAGTAGTTTTTAAGATTATTCTTTGACTGGATGTAAATAAACGATTTACAGGCGACACATGAACATCATATGTGTATACTTTTAAGGATCGCTTTGTAGTTTTAGTTCGCTTTATAATTTTAAGTTACTTTTAGGTTTAAAGTCGAAAAATAATCGTTAAAGACACTAATTTATTCTGGATTGATTCGGACTATTTAAGTTTATTATGCTTGCCATATAAGCACACCGGACAAAAAATTAGTCACCCCTAATTTCACCGATAGTAGGAAGTTCAAGGTCACACAGAGGGCGCTGATGTAGCATTGGTAAGTGACAAGTAGCGGTGACGTAGCACACAGGATCAGATCTGTTTCGTGAGGTGGTGAAGAACAAAGTGTGTGTTGGATATAGTCTGCAAAATGGGTCGTGAGGCAGACGTTACTCAGTGGCAAAAGGAGCCATCGTGTTTGGCAGAGCCCACGGACACAAAATGTCTGAAGTAGCCCAATTTGTTGGTGTGTCAACGCGTACTATCCAGCGAGTTTACAAAGAGTGGTGTAGTTCGCAATCAACTGACAATCGACGGCGTAACTGTGGCCGGAAAACAATTCTCGACAATAGGGGCCGCCGCCATGTTTCTCGTCTAGTAACTGCAAATCGTTTTCAAACCAGAGAACAATTGCTCCAAGAAACCAATGAGGTTCTCCAGCGACCAATTTCCGAACGGACATTGCGACGAGAACTGCATGCGATGGACATCTGGAGCAGGGTACCACGGAAGAGGCCGCTGTTAACAGCAAGTCACAAATTGGCACGTTATAAATGGGCTCAGAGACAAAAACTGGACTGCGGCAGATTGGAAACGTGTAATTTGGTCCGATGAGTCCCGTTTTTGTTTGTTCTCCAATGATGGGAGGCGACGAGTACATCGCAGGTCCAATGAAGCGCAGGAATAGACACCCACGGACTCTGGCGGAACTTCGGGACCGGCTGATGAACGAGTGGCAGCAAATCGATGTTCAGTACATGCACAACCTCGTAGAGTCTCTGCCTCGCCGGATTCGTGCGGTTATCAAGGCCAGAGGCGCCGTCACACGTTATTAGGTACATTCTGAGAGGGGTGACTAATTTTTTGTCCGGTGTGCTTATAAATTGTTTGAGACTTCAAAGTAAGCAAAATTTGATAAAAAAAGATAAAAATTTGTTTAATTGAAATATAGGAATTGTTTTCATAAATTCTTTTGATAAATTAATTTGTTTTTTTATTTTTTTATATATTCATTAATTTTTATAGGTGGGCTGATTATTGTTGTTGTTGTTGTTGTTTATTTTTTTTCTTTCATTTTCAGGATAATTCCGAGTGACATTTGTTATGGTTAGGCTGTTTAAATTTTTTATTCTGAAATTAGATTTTATTGCGTTCAGGAGTGTTTTTTTGTTTAACATTTTATTTTGGGTATTAAAAGTGAAATTTTTTTTTACGTTCGCGCGTTTGCATAGAAAATATTACAAAATTATGTCCGGATGTACTGCAGTTTGATTCGGTTAGGTATATTTTTATAGAGGCTCGTTTACAACACAAAGCGAACACACTTCATTATGCAATGATTTGTTTTAATTTTTGTTTACGTAGTTGGTGGCGCTGTAAGTTTTGGGTTCATAATATCTGTTCTTATTTAGAATAAGAATGGAAATTTGTAGTTTCACTTGGAAACGATAAATTACTGGAATTATTGTGATTTACAAACCATATTGGGTTTTTTGTTGAAGGAGAAAGTTGTCTCAGATGTAATTTATGAATTACGAGTTTTCTTCCTATGAAATTTAGCGTTGCAGGTTGGAATTAATGTATTAAATTAATTTTCGGTATTAATATTTAATTTTTTTGTTTAATGACTGTTTTGGAGAATTTTTATTTTTTTAAACTTCATTTGGGTTTATACTCGTGCGACTGAAACTTTAGCTCGAGTGTTAACCGGAGATGGAGCCTTTTAGTTTGCCAATAGCCCCGTGGTAATCTGTGCGCGCCCCGCCCAAAGTGTAAGAGGGTTCATGATTTTCGAGAATTGATGACGAAGTTTCTGGGTTTCATTTTTGTCTTTTGTATTTAAATGTATCAATGTGATTTCTGAAGGTAGTTTGGATAATATTTTTTAAATTATAATAACGGTTACTATGTAGGTGCGCTTTTATATTTCTACTGTGCAGTATTGTTTCGTTGCTCTTGATTTTTTTTATTATCTTCTCCGATGTACCTGCCATAAGTGACCTTATTGGTAGCTAGGGCGTGATTAAATTTTTGTGAATTCTGTAAAATTTGTAATGGTTTTCTGTGAATTTGGTCAGAGCAAATTATAGTTTCGAATTGAAGTGTCGAGAAAATTTGGTAAATTAAATATGAAAAAGTGATAATCAGTAGCAGTATAAACTTTGATATTTTTTTTGTCAAAATTTCGAGAGGCTCCATTTAGAAGCGACTAAGTTGGATCCGAATTCCATCCATTGAGTTTAGTTGACCCGATTTAGGTGATCGATCACCGATGAGAAGAGAAACCGAATGCGCAGGGACTTGGCGCAGGACAGTTTCGGTCGAAGATGGTCTACTGGTATTTTTCGGGCAGTCGCTGGTCACGCTGCTCGATGCTTCGCTAAATGTGTGTTTTAGCACTCAGTAGGCAAACCAGGAGAGTTTGAACGAGTGTCTAAGGCCTTACTGTCCATACAGACATACAGTAGGTTCGTTGTGAAACCGCCTACAGCGAAGTGATCGTTTGATTATTGCCAGTAAGAGAGTCTTTCAGCTGGACGTAGGAAGAGCAGCGTTCACCGACAAAAGTTGCGATGAGAGAGGCGAGTTTCTTCGTCGACTTCTAGAATTGAAAATTCCGTCCAATTCCGGTGCGTGGTTCCACTTTCAGACTTCTCTATCCCCTGATCCTCTTAGAATTAGACGACTCTCGTTTTTTTTTTTTCACTTGGAGAGAGAGCGGAACCAACCTCAAGCGTGCTGACCTGTTGCATAGTGATGCAACCCCTCGCATTCTAGCGAAGTGAGCGGGAGCTGCGATTGAAAATTGAAGAAGTCCGTTGTCAGCTTGCGGATTGTGATCTAAACAACGTCCAGCAATTAATGTACTGATTATGTAATGAAATAATAAGTGAAAGGGTGCGATTATTGCCCATATTTGTTTTGTTTCGAGAAATAGTATGCGAGCTCTGGTCAGTATTTTATATAAAGGTTTTCTTGTTCTTTCTATGTTGCCCTGATAGTAGCTGTATAATTATAGGAATATTTGTTTCGAATGTAAAGCGATTTTTGATGAGGAATCGCTGGAATAGATTGTGAACTTGAAACTTATGTAACTAGTGTTCAGAAAATTAGCCGTTATTTTTCACATAACAGACGCGTTACAGGTTGTAAATTGATTAGTGTGAAATGTTATTCTTACGCAGTCATGAAAATTAGTTTGTTTGTTCGATTTTTATAAAATGATACAAAATATCTGATGTGTGGACTTTGTCAGTCTAATGATTTGTTAATAAGTAACTCGTTGAATAAAAAAATTAATTTGTTAAAAAGTAAATTAAATAAATAAGTTTTCCTGGTGATAATGAATTGGGTAATGCAGTTGCTTTGTTTTGATTTCCAATGTACATTGTAGAAGCATTAGTTTTATGGTTTAATAAGTTTTAATAAGTTTGTTACTCAAACTTATTTTCTTGCGGTGGGGGCGAGTGTAATGATTGTAATGATTTGTAATAAATTTAATAAATGGCACCGAAATGTTTTTAATGAACATTGTTAATATAGCAGTTTTATAAGTACTTCAAATTAAACTTTTTAATATAGTTTTTTTATATAGTCATTTTGGAAAGATAAATTTAAGATGTGTTAAATGTAACTTCTCAGAGAATGTAACGGTTTTTATTTTTTGTTGGTGTTTCGGTTGGGAATGGGAGAATTGGGGGAAGTGGGGAAAAACCCTCTACAAGGGTGCCATAAGCAGTGGTGGGCGCGGTACCAAAATTTGGGGGTGCGTTACGCGGTACTGCGGTACCTCAGCATGCCCAGTGCGTTACGCGGTACTGCGGTACTTTTTCAGGTCCCCCTGGTGCGTTCCGCGGTACTGCGGTACTGCACACAAGAACAACAAGTAATAGCACATATTTTCAGAAATTGCATATCGGCGATTTCGCACCTGAACTTTCTGCCATAATGGCTAAAAATCGATCTTTGTCACAGAAATGTAACACACGTGCAACCGGCTCAAAAGCAAGCACTGCACTGAGGCGTTGTGATAGGATGGCAACGTAACATGTTCTGAACGAAAACTTAACGTGTCTAGAGTTAGGCTGATGCAACACACGCAGCATTCGTCTTACTGTACTCCTGTAATAAGGTTTACTTCAAAAAAAGTGTTAATTTTTTGAAAAGTCGTGTTTGTCGGTACCGCGGAAAGTACCGCGGGAAATTTGAATGCGGTAGCGGTACTGCTGTAGTTTCAGCGATCCTTTGCGGTACTGCGTTATGCGGTACCGGTTTGGTAGTGCGGTAGTACCGCAGTACCGCAAAAAATACCGCAAGTGCCCAGCTTTGGCCATAAGATCCTACATACGGAGTGTTGAATTCTAGATTTTGTTCAATCAGCATCACAGGTTTTTGGGGCTCTCCAAATTTTGTAAGTATAGCTTGTCAATTTAGTGTAAATCGCAAATTACCAGATTCTCTCTCTCGGTGCTGTTTTATGTATTAACGTTCGGCCTTGTCCCAAAAGCCTGTAAATCTAAAATAATTTAGTAATTTTAATAAAAAAATAAGCCTACCGTAAGTTATTTTCGTCAATCCTTAAGATTGTGTCGGTGGAAAAGTCGACCGTTATAGCTGGACAGATACTTAATTACCTGTTGCACTCTTAATATATTGGCCAAATAGGCCCTTTAATAAACAAAACACTACAATGGAAGAACGGACAGTGGGTCGGAGGCTTTTTGATATTGTGTTCATAACTATTGAGAAGTACAACACACTAAGGATGCTTCCTTGTGGAACCTCATCCTCCTGTACGAAAGAGTCCGAAAGGACTGGGCCCACCCGCACTTTGAAGGTTCGGGAAGATAGGAAGCCCCTGATGAAGGTCGGCAGGGCTCCGACGAGACCGAAACTTTGGAGCTGTTTGAAGATTACATGTCGGCGGGTGGTATCGTAGGCAAAGAAAGTGGACAGGACAAACTGTCCACTGTCGAAGGCTTTCTGTATTTCTCGGCTGAGAAGCAGGAGGGGATCAGTAGTGGAGCGGAACTGTCTGAAGCCAGACTGGGTGGTCGGAAAGGGGTCACTATTTTCCAGGAAAAAGGAGTCGCGTAGCGATCATTTTTTCGAATATCTTGCAGGCGCACGTTAGAGCGATCGGCCCATAGTTTTTGGAGTCGAGGGGGTCTTTGCCGGGTTTGGAAATCGGAATTACTCGTACATGGCCCTCCCTCCACCGGGAGGGGATGGCGCCTTCTATCAAAATACGGTTGTAGAGGTCCAGGAGGAAAATCTTCATGGTAGGGTGGATGTGCTGGATCATGATGTAAGGGATGCCGTCCGAGCCAGAGGAAGGAGACTGTCGAGAGGCTAGTGCCGCCTTTAGCTTACGCATAGTGAACAATCGATTGTATGGGCTGTCTAGATACAGTGAGGAGGGGTTAGTTTTAGTGGCGGAAACGGTGGCAAAGGTGGAAGCTTATATGTTTGCTACTGACTTGGGTTCGTAGAAGAGTAAGTTGTTAGTCCGGAGAACTGATGGTCGGGAAGGGGTATGTCGCCCCTCGACACCCCGTACCTTCTTCCAGATGGTAGCCAAAGGTGTAGAGGAAGTGATCCCAGACACAAAGGCAGGCCAAGAAGCTCGGCGCACCCTCTTCATTGTAAGGCGGGCTATGGCCCTAGCCCGCTGCATCTCCGTGCGATGGGTGGGAAGTCGCGTGCGGTAGAAGCGTCAGGTAGCCCTCTTCTTGGCGCGTATGGCCTCTGTACATTCTGGGGTCCAACATGGTACTCGCCGGGCGCGGGGGTAGGCGGAGGATCGGGGTATGCTGGTGCATGCAGCCCCGATAACGGTTGCTTCAAAGTGGGCAGTCGTATGGGGTGTAGAGGTGATGTTTTGGAAAAGGGACCAATTGGCGCTGGCTACTATCCATCTCCGTTACCCGAACGGTTTGGTCGGGCCAGTTTAGTGTAAGTTTGACGGGGAGATGGTCAGTGCCATAGTCGTCTCGAAGGACCTGCCATCCGAAATCCAGGAGAGCATCCGTCGAGACGAATGACAGGTCAATACAAGTCAGACTATGGATAGTACCGTGGTACAGAGTAGGTCCAGCATTGAGGCACTCGGAGAGCTCGGTCATGAGGGCAATCAGGGTCGGGGCCATATAGGTGGAGATTGTGTCGCCCCATAGGGGGTGGCGGCTGTTGAAATCACCCAGGAGTAGGAAGGGCCTGGGGAGTAGTTGCATCACTTCCACCAGGTCGTCACGGGAGGCTTGGGTGTGGGGAGGGAGGTACATGGAGCAAACGGTGTATTGTCTGTCCAGGAAAAGCCTGGCAGCAATCACCTTTAGCGGAGATCGGAGAGCTTGTGGAAGGGGACTGTGCGGTGGAACGAGGATGGTCGCTCCCCTTCGAGTGCAGGTCAGAGACGGGGAGGTGATGCATGAATATCCAGTTGGGAAGGGCGTACATCTGGTCCCCAGGATTAGTTCCTGGAGGCACACACACACCGGGCGGGTAGAGACAATCATGGAGTTGAGGCCTTCATAATTTGCAAAAATTCCTCTGCAATTCCAGTGTATTATAGTTGTTTTCAGAGGGTCCATTATCTGTCGAGGGGTGGGAAGTGGAGTTGCTGGGAAATTCAGGTTGGAAGGGAGATCAGGGCTCATGAAGGCGAAGGGTAAGTCTGGGGCGTGGCAGATTGCCTGCCAATCACCAGAGAGAGAATCATTTGGCCAGTCGATTCCGGCGGAGGCTGTGGGGCCGAGTCGGCCGAACGGGACCTAACTCGTGGGTCACGGCAGGTTGGATGGCGTCTGAACTCAGTGGGTGAAGGGTTTCAAGGCAGGATTCTGTGCTCGGGCCAGGATGGGGTGCTCTAATACTGAGAGTGGCAGTTCCCAACCTGTCCGGGGTCTCACGGCGGACCCTGGGCGGTGACAGGACACCAGAAGGACTGGGCAGGTGGGAGAGGAGACGAGGTCAGAGCGGCTGGCAAGGGGGTGGCCGGGGGCATTAAGTCAGTAGATGCGGTGGGGGTGCAAGGGGACGAATCTTGGTTTTCTCGTGGAGGGGTAGTAAAGATGGCGTCAGGGGGTAAGGGTAGATCCATGAGACCCGGGGGCGCGACCGAGATCACCTGTCATACCATGTAGGCGCGCCAATGCCGCGTCCACCGGATCCCTTGGGGAGTTGTTGTTTGCATTGGGTCTCATCCTGGACGGCAAGTCATGTACGTAGATCAGCTACTACTGTCAGAAGCTGTGGGGATGGATAGGAGGGGCTTCTACGGTTGGGTGAGAGGGACGTCGTAGACGAAGTGGGAGGTGTAGGGGCCCGGGCCTTTTTCTTAGATCTGGGGGAAGGAGGCATGTTGTATGGCCGGAGAGTCTGGTGACTCACTCCGGCGTCTCTGCCTCGTTGGTTTATTCCGGGCGATAGGGTCAGGTATATGTGCAGTGTCGGGAGGGTGAGGTCGAGGTTCGGGGGGGGGGGGGGGGGGTCGGACCCGAGTGCCTTGGATCCAGAGTCCTGGAATGTCTTTGGCCGCGGAGGCATTTGGTGAAGAGGAATGGGGGTAGGACAGAACGACGCTGGGTCTGGTGAACGATCCAACGGGGGGGGGGGGGGGGGGGCGAGATACTGTGGCCGAAGAGGCTTTGGCGGCGGACCTGGGCGGCTTGCCGATGAGACAGAGCCGAAGGCAGTTGCGTAGGAAACCCCCGGCCTCACCTCCCGACTCCGCACCCTGTCTCGCGCCTCTCGGAGGCTGAAGAAATCCGCCACCTGAGGCCCGGACCTCTTTCTCAAACCTGAAGAAAATACAGTCTCGGGACGAGGCTGAGTGCGTCGCCGCAGTTGGAGCACTGAGACGGGTTGGGACACTTGTCTGGGTGAGCAATTTCTCCGCAGCGAACGCACAGTTGGTGAGGTTGTCGGCAGGTTGAGCTGACGTGCCCGAACTTGTTGCACTTGAAGTACCGGGTCAAGTCGGGATCATTTGGGCGTACTGAGAATTCGCATGACGCGCGGTCTCCCATGCCCGACACAATGCGGCCGGGAGGGAATAAGGTGTTAAAAGTGAGAAGCAGGCGCAGGGTGGGGAAGGAGGTGCCCCCCTGTCGAGATGTGAAGCGATAAATCTTGGTGATACCCTGGGGTGCCAGATCATCTTGGAGCTCGTTCAATGGGATCGACAATAGGCTGGTGGCATAAATAGTGCCCTGACTCTGGTTCAGACGAAGATGAGGGGGAGACGGACACCGAGCATCCAAGGACTTCAATGAGGGAGAGTAGGGTTTTCGTCTCCGCAGCTGAACGTGATTTTATAAGGAGGGAACCATCCCTCTTGTCGTACATCGTAGAGACTGGAGTCGCTGCGTGCTCGAATCGCTTGAAACGTCCGTTCGGAGTTGGTCGGGAGGGACCCAGAGAGGCTGGATCACTAGGAATTTGTGGTTGCTGGGAAGGGATATAGAAGCTGTAGATTGGAGGCGGACTGGGATATCCAACGGTCTATAGGACGGACGTAAGCGCCGACTTCTGCGTCCGTCGCGGGCCTCTCTCCGTGGGGAGACGGGTCGACGGCTGGCGAGGGGGGTATACGGGGAAAGCAAGAGGCCTGGTTTTCGGGGCAAGTCTTTGGTGAAACTTGACTTATACGAAGGCTGCTGGGGGGAGCTGGGACCACTGCTCCAGAGGGTGTGTATCCAAAGGCACGGTCAAGGTACAGGCTGAGGTCGTTAACGGAAGAGAGTGAGTGTGTTCCGCCGCCTGAGGAGGGGCGACCCCCCTCAAGACGTGTTCTTCCAGTGGTAGAGGACTCGGGGGGGGGGGGGCCTGGTCGCCCACCACCCGAGTTCTTGGGCAAGTAGAAGTATCCATATGTTAAAAGTTAAGGAAAAAGGACCCAAGAGACGCGAGAAACTGCCTACCGGTGAGAAAGGGAGGCCGAGTGCAAACCGCAGGGCCGGGGTACCTCGTCGGTTTAAAAACGGCGCAATGTGATGCGAAAGTTTGCACCCAAATGGCGCAAAGACCCCAGTCCCCCAATCCCACCAGCCTGGACACCCGACCATCCAGCACAGTGACGCCCTAAGGGCGTCACCTCCGGAGGACAGCTCGGGAGACCCGCACTGGGAGCCAAAGACGTTTGTGGCTCTTAGCCTGATCTCCCAGTAGCCTGTCCGGTATGGGTGACCCTTCCGGGAGACTAAGGCCCCCACCGACGTGGCCCACACACCAGGACAAGGTGGCCACAGGCATATATATATATATATATATATATATATATATATATATATATATATATATCTCTGACATGGGGTAATACTACTACAGGATTTTTCAAGTAATAACAACACTGCCTAACACCAATTTTGCTGATTTAATTCTAACACCTGTTTTTAGGTAGCTTTGGTGTGCTGATTTAAAAAATCACCTTAGTTTTTGCCTATCACGTCAGGTTTTCGAGCAATCAAATACGGATATTTTGGATATATCGCATTTTGGCAGGGTTATGCCCAATTTTTTTTCTTTTCAAAAAATAAGTTTTTACATACTCAGAATCAGCATGGAAAAGTAAACAATTGTGCAGGGAGTGAACTTTAATATACAATGGTAATATTGACACAAAGTGATTAAAACTGTTTAAATAAGCAAAAAATGAATCCATATTAAAGCAAGCACGGGACCAGTTTTCTTAACATTGTCTTTTTCTTGTTTTCTTACTTTTCAATGCTGATAAGTTTTCTCTTATAGGACTTCCTAGAATGAGAGATGTCAAGACAATCTCTTTGCAGGCTCCAGCAGTAGTCAGCCATCATATGGGTATCCCATCTTCTTTGGTATCGTTCTTCCATCACTTTGATATCTTGGTGGAACCTTTCACCTTGCTCTTCACTAACATCACCAAGATTTTCTGGAAATTTATCCAGATGACTGTTGAGATAGTGAACTTTAATGCTCATGTTGCAACCCAACTGCTGAAAGTTTACAAGTAAATCCTTTACAAGATCTTTATAATTTTCAGACTTTTTGTTTCCTAGGAAGTTCTTAACTACTGCCACAAGAGCATTCCAGGCTCTTGCCTCCGTTTCGGTCATTGAGTTACTGAACTGCGGATCTTTCATCAGTTTTCTTATCTGGGGACCATCGAATATACCAGCTTTAAGCTTCTATCACTAAGACCTGGAAAGGCTGCACATATGTAATTAAAGCAATCACCTTCTTTATTCAAAGCTTTTACAAACTTTTACAAAGATACCCAAGATTTTAATATGTTGTACAGTGCTTACAATAAGTCTCGCGCCTCTGTCTCGTCCCAAACTAGTCTGTTAGGTATAAAATGGGCGATCCTTATGGCAGCGGAGGTGAGTTCGGATTGGTGCACATAATTGCTCTAACCCCATCAATGACGTCCATTATTACGTCACTTCTGCTACATTTTAGTGTTTAAAATACAAATGATTAAGAAGCAGAATGACCAAGTTTCGGGATGTTGGGATGGTTATGGAGCAATCCTAGTCATCATAATATTAGCTGGGCATTACATTATACCGTCTCAATGTATACTGTAGACTATAGAGAACGACTAATTCAGCAAATATCCCAAATCATGGCATGATACCTAAGTTATTTTGACGCAGGTCTAAATTATTTGTTCAAATGCAATGATTGATATTAAGTAATTGTTGGGGATTGTTGTCAATATTGTTGTTTGTGATACATATCCTACGTGAAGAATCTAATGATCAAATTCCTCAGTGAACCTCTCACGCGCTCGCATTTCGAGGAAATCACGGTCGTCTCACTAATAGATAGTTTATCCATTGTTTTAAGTGGTAACCTATTTCATCTTACGAAAGTCATTAGTCTAAAGCAAGACTGGTGGGCCGTGAATCAGAGAAATTTGCATTTGATTTGTTCATCGTAATTATTACGTAATATAGTATACTGTATATAGTAGTATATAAGAGTTTATTGGTAGCATATCATATGACAATTCCCATAAACATGTGATGGCCTCGATGTTGCCAGTTTTTATTTTTTTCCTGAAACTATTACCTTCTCATAGTTTGTTTCAACAATGCATATATTATCCTCTCCACGAGCGTAGACATTGCAAGAAAAGATTCTAACTAAGGATAAGTAAAGTTCTTTCATGGTCACAATATATACTTTTATAGATGTCAAACAAAAATATAATAAAATTCTATATTAACAAATATATATTCGATACACATTTACGTCATGGCTTTAACATCAGTATTTCGTATAGCTTCGATGTGTTGACGGACAGGATTAGAGGGGAGGCGCCGTGGTGCATGATGTATGCAGACGATGTTGTGCTGAGTGGGGAGACGAAAGAGGAGGTGGAGCAGCAGTTGGAAAATTGGAGAGAGGCGTTGGAAAGTAGGGGGATGAGAATTAGCCGAAAGAAGACCGAATATATGAGATGTGATGTGATGTGCAGCAGGACCGAGGAGGGGAAGTGACATTGAGTGGAGAGCGTGTTAAGACGGTGGAGTATTTCAAATACTTGGGGTCAACAACGGATGCAGAGGGGGGAGCAGAGAGAGAGAGATAAACTGTAGAATACAGTCGGGGTGGAAGAACTGGAGAGACGTATCAGGGATGCTCTGTGATAAGAGGGTCCCAGTGAAACTGAAGGGAAAGGTATTCAAAACAGTGGTGAGGCCGGCAATGTTGTATAAAATGGAGACTGCGCCAATGAAGAAGAGCAATGAAAGAAAAATCGATGTGGCTGAAATGAAGATGTTGAGATGGATGTGTGGAGTGACGAGGAGGGATAGGGTCAGAAATGAGCATATAAGAGGAACAGTGAAGGTGGCGGAAGCATCTAAGAAGGTGCAGGAGGCCAGGCTGTGGTGGTATGGACACGTCAGGAGAAGAGAGTAGTAGTATGTGGGGCGCAGTGTGCTGGAAATGGAGTTGCCGGGACGGAGAAGAGGAAGACCGAAGACGAGATGGAGGGACTGTGTGGTGGCGGACATCAGGGAGGACTTGGAGGAGGACGCGGTATACGACAGAGGAGAGTGGAGAAGACGAACCAAAAACAGCGACCCCATGTAAAGATGGGATAATAAGCTGCGGAAGATGATGATTTCGTATAGCTTCCTCCGGCATCAATAATTTCTTGCAATCGTTGCGGCATAGAAGAGTCCAGATTGTAGGGAATGTTTGGTGTTCGATGTAAGCTCTCCCAACTATTCCTCGTGTGAGCTAAAAGTGCTTCAAATGTTCTTTCATTGCGTTGCTCCCATTCGTTAATCATTATTGCCCAAAGGTTTTCAATCGGATTCATATCAGGAGAACGCGGTGGCAGAATTAGATTAATAATCTCTGGCTCCCTTTCCTCCTCCCTTCGTAATTCCCCACCCAACCTCGTTTCCTTCGACATAGCAACGCTTACCTCCATCCTCATTCCACTTCCTTCATTAAACCTATTATCGCTTTTACTGTCCCTTCCTTCCATCCTTCAATGCCAGCGTTCTTAAACCTAGCACACAAATTATATAATATGGAATCTAACACCTTAGATCTCTACGCATTCATGTTACTTGAAGACGCCTGTGTCTTAGGGGAATTTAAGTGTTGAGAGTGGGCTTGAGGGGGTAGTCTATAGATTACTACAGATGACCTTGAACGCTCCAACTATTTAAAAATGATTATTTATTACGCACATCATATGGCATAATACACACACATGAATATAAGTATCTTACACTATAGGAATGGAAATGAATCCTACCAGAGTTAAAAAGTCGCAAAATATGATACATTAGTTTGTATTAAGAGGTTACTAAGAGAAAAGGATTTGGGATAGAGCGGAAGGCAGATAGTATATTTTCTCGAGTTTCGGTTATTATTAACGTTATATGGATACATTGCCATGCGGTGTGATGAGAGAGAGAGAGTTACAAGGAGTTACAAGGAAAAGAAGTACCTCAAAAGGCCTTGCGGCCCATACCGAGGAGGTACCAATGGCAACGGGTGCCACAGAAAATTTTGTACACACTCAAATAGTGTGCAAGATTTGGTCTAACCTTTTCTTGAACTGATCCACAGAGGAACTGTTCACAACTTCCGAAGGTAACCTGTTCCGTGTCACAGATCTTTTACGTAAAGTAATTCCCACACACATTAGTCCTAAACCTTTTCAAATCCAACTTCCAACCATTGTTACGAGTTGGGTTATCATTTAAACTAAACATACTTCTAAAATCGACATCGTTCAACCCGCGTAAGAGCTTGAAAACCTCGATCAGTTGACCGCGCAGCCTCCGAGTTTCAAGCGAAAACAAGTTCAGGGCGCGTAACCGTCGATTGTAACCCATATGCCTAACGGAAGGGATTAACTTTGTGGCCCTCGCCTGCACTCGCTCCAGCCTCTCAATATCTTTCCTGAGGGTGGGGTTCTCAAACTGGGGTACATACTAAGGTTTCCTGGGGTTACAGGAAGGACTGGACAAAATTTATGCTGACGTTATTTATTTAGATTTTAAAAAGGCGTTCGATACAGTTCCGCATATGAGACTGCGAAGATCAAAGCGCACGGTATACGTGGTCAGGAAGCTAACTGGTTAGAAGAATGGCTTCGTGCTAGGAGACAAGAGGGTCGTAGTTAATGGTAGTGAATCAGGGTGGTTAGATGTAGGTAGCGGTGTCCCACAGGGTTCAGTGTTAGGCCCATTGCTATTCGTAATTTACATTAACGACATAGATGTAGGATTGACTAGTAACGTGTCAAAATTCGCGGACGATACTAAAATAGGCGGTAAGATTGTTAACGAGGACGATAGAAATAGGATCCAAGACGATGTAAATAGGATTATGGAGTGGACAGATAAGTGGCAGATGCAATTTAACGTAGACAAATGTAAAGTTTTGCATATAGGTTCTCGCAACAATAATTACACGTACACGATGGATGATAGGGAGTTAGCGAGCGTTGACGAGGAAGTACATTTAGGCGTACGCGTATCTAAGGATTTAAGGGTTAGGAACCAGTGCCTGGAGTCTTGCGTAAAAGCTAATAGGATGTTAGGCTTCATAGCGCGTAATTTCGAATTTAAATCGAAGGATATTATATTGCCCCTTTACAAGTCCCTAGTCAGGCCTCATTTAGAATATGCCGTTCAGTTTTGGTGCCCGTGCTTGCGTGAGGATATTGATAGGATAGAAAGGGTTCAGCGTCGTGCCACGAAACTTATTCCGTCATTGCGCAATAAGCTTTATGAAGATAGGATTAAAGAGTTAGACCTGTATTCACTCGAAACTAGAAGATTAAGGGGGGAGCTTATTGAAGTTTTCAAAATCGTTAATAACATCGATAACGTAAATTTTGACAAATTGTTCACTTTCGATAATAGTAATACTCACAATAACGGATTTAAGTTGCGTGGCAGACGTTTCATTACTAATATTGCTAAAAACTTCTTTACGTTTAAAGTAATTGATAAATGGAATAATCTTCCCGCGTCAGTCGTTCATTCTACCAGCGTTAATGTGTTTAAGAACCGTCTTGACAGACATTTTAAAAGTATTAACGTTGTTTAATTTAAAAAAACAAAGTTAGCAACAAGAGCTCTGGTGGTGGTGTTCGAGGATGAGTCTGTTGACGATGAATACCAGCTTGTGACATGCCAGCGTGTGATGCCAGCAATAAAATTATTATTAAAAAAAAAAAAAAAATTAGACTAACACGAACGTAGATGTAGCTCGTAGTGTAAACTAACCCACTTTTTGTTTAACTTTACCTACTTTTTTTTTTCTTATCTCCTTACTTTGCATGTCTGTAACTCTTTACTTGCATGTTTGTAGTTTGCATGGTATGACAGTGAGTTAAGACTGTGTTTGCATGGTTTGTAAGCGTTCTTATTTTACTTCTTTTCATCTTTCACCCCTCTCCTATTTTCTCCGACTTGTCGGCAGTGGCCGGCGGATGATGATGGTGAGACTTTTTCCCTCTTTTTCTGAATGAATGTTAACCCACGAATGATGTGTTGCTCCTTACTTAACCCCTTATTCTCTTCTCTTAACCCCCTACTCTTTCCTTTCTCTCGGGCTAACCTTAGAGTGGATCTTAGGGTCTTTGTTAGCCTTAGCATCTGTAGATCTTTTCTAAGGGTGGGGTTCTCAAACTGGGGTACATACTAAGGTTTCCTGGGGTTACAGGAAGGAATGGACAAAATTTATGCTATATATATTTTTTTTTTTGACATAATTCCAGTGAATATTCTAAAAAATCTTGAAAACGTTTATCGTACTCATTGAGAAATGTTACCACATCAGGCACATCCCTCATACTAAAATTCAAGAATTATAGCTACCCTAATTTCATTTACACATGTAGTTTGATGTTTATTCATTTACTAAAGCATTTATTAGTGATATTTCTGTATCTTATGTGAATTCTTACTAATGGGAGTACTAGCTGACTGTCTGATGAATCAGAGGGTATGAAGTGACAGTTTGAGAACCCCTGTATTAGAGCATATACGCAAGATGTGGAATGAATCCAATAACCCCCGATTCTTTGATAGGTTCTGTCAGATCCTTGGGTTTGTCATGAAACAAGTGAGGGGTCCCGCATCTTATGGTACCTAAGCGCCAAAATTAAAATTCGCTAGAAATCACCTCCAAAGTTCAGCAATATTCTTGCAATAGTATCTCTGTTATTAATTGAGCTAGAACATTCATTTTTGGCTAAATTAGAGTTCTAAGTATGCTAATGAAGATGTTGATGAGTTTTTGGAATAGATTTTCATATTTTATATATATTTTTTAAAAAATTTTTATTTTCTTATTATGCCAAACTTTGGGTGAACTTTTGGCTGGTGATATGGGTGAAAAAAGTAGTTCGCTTCATAAGGTTTTCAACCATACTTCTAGTGTCGTAAGGTCATTATAACCCAAACCACGCGATAGAGGAAGGGTGAAAATAGTGATATCCATCAAAAACATGTTTTTGCCTGTGGTGGCACTTAGGTATCTTAAGACGCGCGACCCCTCAAGTGTTTTAACATACTTTCATGGATAAAAATACATAGTAATTAAGTCCAGTGGTTGAGGCAGCCATGGTACTGGTTCAGAACAACCTATCCAGCACTCAAATATATCAACATGAATGGAATTCCCCAAAAGTTAACATTTGGTGTGTTGTCACAACTGCATAAGTGGTTCATTTTTCTTTGATAATCATGCCATGATTGGAGCAAACTTTCTTCATACACTACAAACATTTTTTCTTCTGCATCTAAGGACTATTGGAGTTAACATGAGGAGTGTAATTTTTCAAGATACCTCCCACCTATCCATATATGTTGCTATTTGAAACTTTCTAGATGCAACCTTTCCTCAGTGGTGGGTAGACCATGGTGGACTGATAGCACGGTAACCTTGATCACCAGAATTAACCGCTTTGCATCTGGCAGAACTCCATCAAAGAGTCAGAGAGGTTATTGCATTTATTTCACAAGGGCATCTTGATAATGCTCTTACGGAGTTTGAGCATCAAAAATGCGAGTAGTGATGAATGACATTCATCATATGGAAGTAAACTTAAACAACTGGAAATAATAACAACCATATATATATTGATACTGATTAATAAAAAGTTTTACCAATTACCTACACTTTTACGCAGGACCCAAACTATTTATTAGCTGCTGCTGCATCATCTAGATGTAGAGGACAGTTACCCATACAACAACTACAGTACCCAGACCCAAGGTTGCTTAACTTTGCCAATTAATTAATAAAAAATCTGACAATCTAGGATGATAAAATATAATGAACAAAATTAATCTACATTATGAAGTTAATACAAATACTAGGAAATATTTAAACAAACCAAACCCACTTTATTTAATTTTACTTCTGTAAAATTTCCAATTTAATTTCCCAACTACCCTTCTTCAGTTTCTATCCTTTTATGCATGCCTTCATCTCTCATTTCCTTTTTGGTTGATCTATAGCTGCAATTGCAGATGGACACTGTTCTTCTCCTAAAGCTATTGATAGTGATGTTTTTCGGGGCTCCACCTTGTCACCCACTCTCTTCCTTTTATTTATCAATAATCTTTTAACCTCTTAAGCGTTATCGATGAGTTATATCGTCCATCGGTGAATATAAAAGTGCAAAAGGTGATGCTTAATGGGTTACGTTGCACTTCCTGTCCTATCCACCCACTTCAAAAAGCATCCCTCTCAACAGTCGCTTCGTGCGAGGTGGCTATGGTGCACCTGACCTCTGTCTGATCTTTCTACTATCTCTGCATGGGGCAGAGAAAACCTTATGGCTTTCAGTGGCTCAAAAACTCGGTTCCTTCATCTGTCTACTCATCACAATCTTCCGCGAGATTATCCCCTCACCTTCAACAATACACAACTCAATCCTTCATCTTTTCTTAACATTCTTGGCATTTCCTTTTCACGTGATCTTTCTTGGAAATATATATATACTCTCTCTAAAATAGTTTCTAAGATGTTAGGTGTGCTGTACCAGCTCCACAGTTTCTTCACCCTCACTCAGTTACTGTTTCTGTACAGGGGTCTTTGCCCACCCCTGTATGGAGTATGCTTCTCTCACATGGGGTGCCTCAACCAATACAGTCCTACTTGACTAGGTAGAATCAGAGTCTTCTCATCTTATCAATTCCCTGCCTCTTACTGACCATCTTAATCCCTCTTTCTTTGATGCAATGTTGCCTCACTCACTCTTTACTATCGCCATTATAACGGACACTGCCCTTCCAAACTATAATTACACGACTCCTTTAAGGAGAGCATGTGATACCAGACTTTTGACACATTCTCATTCCTTTTCTGTCCAACTACAATGCAAGGGTGAATCAGTATTCTCAATTTTTCATTTACTCAATCCATCTTTCCCCCCCTCTATGACCTCTAATTTTTCAAATGAAGTTTCCAGACATCTTGAAAACTTCTGATTTTGATTTTGGCTCTTCTTCTTCTTCTTCTTCTAGGGGGAGGGGGGACGTTTTTGTGGGCATTCGCCCTTGGCCCCTCCTTCCTGCACTAAAAAAAAGCCCCTTGGAGTATCTTGGTAATTATAGATTTCAATAAATTAGGCCCTATGATTGAATAAAACAACACATTAATAGCTTAATTTGTCTTGAAAAAATGTAACTTCATTAGGTGTTAAACTGTAAGTGCACTTAATGTTTTATTTGGTGCATTTCAAAGAAAAATGAAAAGCAGCCATAAAAAACAAACCATTCACAGAATTATCATCACCACCAAAGCACTTCCCCACCTACCTTAAGGGTTGAATGATGTCCTCTTCGATACTCGCTCTCCTCTTGCCTCTTTTCGTAGTGAATGAAATCATCAAAAATGGATGTTGTGTGGCGGTAATTATGAATAATCTTGAGCACCTACAAATAGTGAAACCATTTTAAGGGCTTAATTTTCATGCAATACTAACCTAATTTAAAGTGAAAAGGTAATTTAAAAAGTTGATTAATGAGAAACAAAACAAAACTCGTTTGAAAATGTTGGTGGAAAAGACAAGGTGGAAGGAAGAAAAAATGTTGGTTAAGTTAATAGTACACACACATTAAAATGGTTAATGTAAAAATTTTCAAGATCAATAATTTATAGGTATAGTATCAGCAAAAAAAATCCAGCAGTTCCCCTTGATTTCAATGCTTATGTGCATCAAATTTTATTTGCGTTGAAAACCATTATAATTTTTACCAGTCAAACTTCCATATGCCTGGCAACTCAGCATGAATCTGGTATAACATGTGAGTGAACAGAGAGCTTCAGTTACCCATTAGTGATTAGAGTGGAAGGCATCATTTTTGTGCTTGTGTGTGGTGAATTTTGTTATTTTGGTATCCTGAGGGAAAGTGCTTATAATTTTTATATCAACAATTCATTATGGGTCCTCTGAAGCTTCCCATGGAGGAGAAAGTACATATTCTTGCATGGAAACAAGAAAATGTGCCTACATGTGAAATATCTAGACAACCAGGTCGTGTACATTCAACCATCCATTCGCTTGTTGCTGCAGCCCGAGGCCTCCCTCCTAATGTTGTTCCTTCTAGAAAAGCTGGCTCTGGCCAACCAAGGAAGACATCTAGGGCTACTGACAATTTATTAAAATGTGAAGTATTAAAGAAACCATCTATTTCTGCTGCACAAATTAGGAAAAATCACCCCAAATCCTTGCAAATGTCTCTGAATGAACTGTACAGCACAGGCTGCAGAAAGAGCTGGACCTCCCCTCACAAGTAGCTGCATGGAAACCTCTGCAAACGAAGCAAATGTGTACCAAACAGTTAGCATTTGCAAAGAAATATAAGAACTGGACATCAGAGCAATGGAGGAAGGTAATGTTTAGTGACAAAAATTCATTTAAATGCATTACAACACATAATGGAAGGGTATGATGACCAAGTAACATCGGCAGGTACTCCCCCCAGTTCACTGTAAAAACAGTAAAACATTCAGATTCAGGCTTGGTGTGGGGATGTTTTAGTGGACAGGTGGGTCATGAGGGTCTATATTTTTTTACTAAGAATACTACAATGAATGCCAACTGATATAAAGAGGTTTTAGAAGGCCATTTATTGGGTTTCTATGAGATCCATGGATGTAACATTTTTATGCAGGACAAATGACAATGCACCATGTCACACTGCAAAAGAATTGTAAAAAATGGTTTGCTAACAACAATACTGAACTTCTTGAATGGCCTGGTAATTCATCTGACTTAAATCCAATAGAGAATTGTTGGAATTACACTGCATTCCAAATTATTAAGCAGATTACATTTTCTCCAATATTTTCAAAAGTTTTCCCCTGATTTCAATGAAATTTGTAGCAAATAATCACTATATATAACAGCATTGATGGTATTCATTTCAATAAAATATTTTGATATTTTTCAATAAAATGAGAGAATTATTTTAACTGTAAAATATTGTGTTCCAAATTATTAAGCAAGTATTCTATTTATGGATCTAAATGGTGAAAATGGGTAAGAAGGATTTAACACTAACTGAGAAAAGAAAAATAGTCAAGTTACTTGCTGAAAATATAAAACCTATTGAAAATGCGAAGCAGTTTGGCAGAGCTTATCGAACTGTAAACAAGTTTGTAGTGGAGGGTACCAAACTGAGGCAGTGAAGTGATAAAGGAGCTATAAGAAAAGTGACAAGGTGGCAGATATCTGTAATCAAGCGCAAATTGCAAAGCATCCATTGTCCTCAAGTAAAGAGGTTTTTGAGCAGGTTGGCATACATAATGTACCAAGAACATCTCGATGTGGAATCCTCCAAACAATTGGCAAGACGTGTAAACCTACGATTCCGTCACCATTAACACCTAGGTACAAGCAGCAGCGTATTGAATGGGAGCATCAGTACGTGAAAACAGATTTTAATACTGTATTGTTCACCGATGAGTGAAAAGCAACCCTTGAGGGACTTGATGTTTGGTCAAGAAGATGGATTGCTGAGAGCCAATTTCTACCATTGAGATTAAGATGCCAACAAGGTGGAGGTAGTGTCATGTTTTGGGCAGGATTGATAGACAATAAAGTAGCTGTCCCATACAGAGTGCCTGATTATGTAAAAATGAATGCCCAGTCTTACACAAACTTTCTAAAAGAAAACCTCATTCCATGGTAGAGATTGACCCTTAGCAATCCATCTTCTTGACCAAAGGGTTGCTCTTCATTCATCGGTTAACAATACAGTATTAAAATCTGTTTTCATGTACTGATGCACCCATTCAACACGCTGCTTCTTGTACCTGGGTGTTAATGGTGACTGAATCGTAGGTTTACACGTCTTGCCAATTGTTTGGAGGATTCCACATGAAGATGTTCTTGGTACATTATGTATGCCAACCTGCTCAAAAACCTCTTTACTTGAGGACAATGGATGCTTTGCAATTTGCGCTTGATTACAGATATCTGCCACCTTGTCACTTTTCTTATAGCTCCTTTATCACTTCACTGCCTCAGTTTGGTACCCCCACTACAAACTTGTTTACAGTTCGATAGGCTCTGCCAAACTGCTTCGCATTTTCAATAGATTTTATATTTTCAGCAAGTAACTTGACTATTTTTCTTTTCTCCGTTAATGTTAAATCCTTCTTCTTACTCATTTTCACCATTTAGATCCGTAAATAGAATACTTGCTTAATAATTCGGAACACAATATTTTACATATTTTTCAATAAAATGAGATAATTATTTTAATTATCAAAATATTTTATCGAAATGAATACCATCAATGCTGCTATATATAGTGATTATTTGCTACAAATTTCATTGAAATTGGGGAAAAACTTTTGAAAATATTAGAGAAAATGTAATCTGCTTAATAATTTGGAATGCAGTGTATATTAAGAACAAGGCTCAAGGCAACATTACAAAATATTAATATGTAAGTATCAAAGCCTTATTTTTTATTTTATTTATGATAATGTTAAAGCAATGTATCATGTGAATAATGTTGTGAATAGGGTAGTGCCAGATTTTTTTTGTGGATACTCTAATTTTACTATATTTATTAATAATAGCTAATAGAAACGATAACAACTGAACAAAGGACTTCTGTAATGAAGTTCTTTTAACAACAGTAGTTTAAGCAAGAACTGAACAGAGAGCAAACCACTTTGGTTAAAAGGTAATTGATTCAAGTCTTATACAACCTACAACAACTTTAATAACACTAGAAAAAAATTAAGAAAACAATTTTATACAAATATGGTACCCATTAATTTAGTTTAGGCAAAAGTAGCTGATTGGAGCAACAAATGTTTAGCTTCCTTTAACCCTTTAATGCTGGAATTGTTTGTAGGGTTAAGTTACGAATGCATGTATTTGAAAGGTTACCAATATGTAGCAGTCATCCTTTTAGGGTTGTTAATTGATTGTTTGGTCAAATAACTTAAGCATGACTGAACTACAATTCCTAATGTAACAAAGTCTTTCCATCAACAACATTCTTACATGGGAGAGTGGAGGGTTAAGATGGGTATAAAGGAGCAAAAGCTTTAAAGAGAAAAAATTAACCCAAAGGGGATTGGTAAGGATTATTTGACTGAAGCTTTAAAAACCAATAAAAGGCAATATTTTAAAGAAATACAAATGGAGACCACACAAAGTAGCCCATTACTCTTCATTATGGCATAAAGAAAAGTTTTCAAATCAGGTTATGCAGTCTGCCTAATTTACTGAGTTCACACTTATATTTTTAGAAAATTAACTTACAATTTTTAGCCTTTAAATCAAACTCATCATCCTATGGTCAAATTTCTAAACTATTAAGAAAGTAAATTCTAGAAATTTTCCTACCTGTTTTCCCTTTTCATAAGGAACTTCCTGAGTGTCACGAGAGTTTGTTACAGGTTTATTTTCATTGTTTTCAAGACGAATATGACGCAATGGGTTATTGGGAACATCTTTCACATATATCCACTTAACACGAAATTGTCCTTTCCATTTATCCTGTGCCCAGACATTTGATGAACAGTTATAATCAACACAAGACATCATTTGAGCAATGCCACAAAAATGTCCAGATCCATTTACTGAAAAAAAAAGGTAAATAGGCCCTTTACCCTCACGCTCTCTGAAAGCAGCATCAAGGCGCTTGTTCCCATGCTCTGTGGAACACCAGATTTCATATTTGATGGAACGGTGAATATCATCTTCAGAGTAAGACTTGATCACAAAGAACCGCGCATTTTTGGGTGACAGGTCAAATTCCTTAGGATTATACTCATTACGAATTTGTAAATCATCCAAAGTTGGGTGGGTTGCCTGATGGGGCCCCTGTGAAGCCACAATGGGGGGAGGGCCATAAGATGACCCGGTTTGGGGGGAGCAAGAAACATCTCGGATAGCAGGCCCCTGTAAGAGAGAGGAAGTTGGGGAATGGTGCTGTTGGCTGACAGCAAGCTGTTGTGGCTGTTGTTGCTGTTGAGGGGAGCCTTGCTGCTGCTGCTGTGGTGTTGTTGTTGTTGTTGTTGTTGTTGTTGTTGCTGCTGCTGTTGCTGGATTTGTTGCTGTTGTTGTGGGGACTGTTGCACTGGTGGTACCATTTGCTGTGGTTGCGTCTGCACTTGAGGAGAGGGAGGTTGCTGTGTGGGAGTGGATTGTGGTGGAGTTCGTGGAGGGGGAGTAGAATATGTAGTTGAGGTAGTAGACCTAGAACCTCCTCTGGGAGCTTCCCAGGCTGGTCTAGGGGCAGGGGGAGGAGCAACTGGCTTTGGTCCCCCATTTTTTCCCTCCCAAGTGCCAATGTCCATATGACGTCCAGGTACAATTGAAGACATTGTAGTTTTGTCTCTTCGTCGGCTAGGTTGGGGCTTAGCTGGTTGTGAGGCCACACTCGCCCATGAGAGTCCTTTCTTTGGCTGATTGAGAGAAGCCATTGAAGTGGAGTCCCCAGTATTAGGGCTACTACTGCCTCCACTAATTTTCTCTCCTGTAGCTCCATTAGTAGCAACTGGACATCCATTTGCATCTTTTGGAAGGTCCTGAATTGTTTTAGGGTCAGCTAAAGTAAGACCTTGAACACCCTGGTCTAAAGTTTTTACACGATCATCTTGGTACACATTTCGTTGGTAATAGTCATCATAGGTTTTAGTACCACCTCTAACATCTGACCCTCCCCAAGCACTAAAATCTCCATTTCCATGAAATCCATAATTAAAACTAGGTGCAGGTGCATTAAAACCACCAAAGTTTCCACCACTGAAAATCCCATCTATCGTATTATGAGAATCATACCCTACTTGGCCACCATATCCTCCAAGGAATGTTTGCATGTGTTCACCACCATTACTCCATGTACCATCGCCAACTCCAAAAGCCTGGAAGGAATATTTTCTTATTAACTTTATGAATTAACTCAAATCAGCAGTTTCTTTACAGCAAATAAAATCAAGAGTTCAAGGAAATTTTATTCACCAAAAAATTAAAGTAAAATAAATTTATGGTACTATTCTACACACATTAATTGTTCTTGACAATCTATTTGATTCCATTAGATTAATGACATTATTAGCTACCATACCTATCAATAAACTGAAGTAGGGAAATGCGTAATCAACTTTAACCTTGATATAAATTGAGAGTGTGTGTGAGTTTAGCTTAAACCTTTGCCTTTCATGTATGTATGGTATGGTATTTATCTATACACCCTTTCCACATGGACTTTTACTACTACTCAAACAACTCACTGGAAAAAAAATCACCGTGAATAAGCTGAAATTTCATTTGAGATAATTTCTACAGAATTTCCCTCCTATTACGGTACTAGCAGGGTCACCAAGACTCAGGGTGGCAGAAAGGCATTTGTCTCGGGTCCCCACCCACCCTGGTTTCTCTCTAAAAGGTATTATTAAAGCCCTCAAATCCACCAAAAATATAAAGTTCAATATTATACCTAGCTATGTTTAGTATAAAGTTTAATTTATTTTATATTTACACAATTCAAAGAAAATGAGAATTTTTTTTTCCCAATGGTTTTACCCCCTGGAGGCTGGTGGACATCGTATGATGTTCAGCTATATTTTCCCCATTGCAATACTACCTATTTATAAGAATTTTCTTACTGAAATATACCCAGCCTGGGAGGTCAGCTAATTATCAATACCTGGCCATCAGGGGTTAAAGAACCTCTTGTGAAGTTATTGAAAAGTTACGGGTTAAAAAGGCTCCAGTATCCATTTCAAACTAGCCTAAAGCCCTAAACATTAGGCCCTAGTCGCGAAGTGACAGTTACTATATTTATAGTCATTGCAATGGAAACTCTGAAATACCGTGTGGAAAGGGTAATATGCTATTCAGTCTCTCTAATCCACCAACCTTATTTAATCTATTAGTTTTGGTATAACTGGTATATATTAAAGTACTGGTAAAGCCAAGATTAGGCCCTAAGAACTTCCCTGAAAATCAAACTAGGTTACATGGTATTTTCTGCGTACATTTTAAATTAACTACAATCACTTGCAATCAGACCTGGGGTCAATTCAATTACAATTTGCAAGTTTATATCCAACTGAAATTATTTTAATTCAATTCAAATTCAATTAATGAGAAAATATATAAAAATTGAAGATGATATTAGCAATTTGACTGATTTAGCTATATTACTAAATGATACTCCTATACTAAATCACAGACAGTCTACTTTCACTTGCTGGGTTCAGATTGATTACAGTGAATGGTCATCAGCTCCTCAAACCATGCGTCACTCAAACTGCACCTCTCTGGTCTGAACACTTTTCCTGCGAGCTGCACTTTGAGTGTAAAAGCACCGCATACAGCTCACTGAAACCATGGAACCATGAAGCTCCAGTATTTTTCAATGTACGCTTGTATAGTTGTATACGGATGTTCTTGTATGGGAATGGGTATTCTGATACTGTGGGAAGGCACAGGCTTTTATAAATTTAGCAATTATATATATCATTTATATTTTATTTTTCAAGCATTTTATAACTATTATTATAATAATAATAGTCATCATTTACAATCATTTAAACTAGAATAGCACCTAACAGCAAATTTAATTGTATTAAAAGTTCTTGAATTATTACATATTTCATATTTCTAAGTTAATAAGAAATGCATTGTCTTCTGGGAAAAAAAAAAAGGATAGTAGCTAATCTTATTTTTAATTTTAAAAATTTATCAATTCAATTATTGAATATAAATTCCAAATCAATGCGTTTTAATTTCTATCAATTCAATTCAAAATTGACCCCCAGGTCTGCTTACAATCAATAAGAGAAAATTTGGGACTATGTTAAGTGTTCATGGAGTATGGTGCGGTAAAGCACCAAATTCAATTCAATAATTATGGGTCATGCACATGGATGCATGCAGGCACACACACATTTCATATAAAACTCTAGCAAATTATCATTGCCAGCAATTTTTATTTTTGTTACGCATAAACCAACCTGATAAGGGGTAGATGTCATATAAAATGAGGACATATATGGGTCAGATGCAGCAGCGGCCATAGAAGAAGTCATGGGATTTGTGTAGTTCTGGAAGGAGGAGTAATTCTACCAAGAGGTTAATTGCCAACTAAAAAAGCTAACCTAAAGATCTGAAATGTCAAATATTCCATACTAGCAAAAATAAAAAAAATAAAAATAATTTAACTCACCTGTTCTTTCGGCCCATTTGGCACTAGAAAGAAAAAGAAAAAAAATTGTCAATAACTGTAATAACTAGTACTAGGACCTATGTTTGTGACTTTTCTATATAGATTTATAGACCCTATTACATATCTGCAGTAGGTACCATATATAAAGAATTTGAATCAACCACAGTGCACTTTTTAATGTCTAGTAGAAGACAATCTGTCACTCAGGCCTAATAGTAAATTATTATGTTACATTAACCTACATGCCATAAAATCTAGCAAGTAGCATTCAACAGAATTTAATTATCCACAGTATACATAAATCTTTACACATTTTTGGAAGGATATGGTATTCCAATGTTTTTCCTTAAAATTTAAATATGGTACTTCTCTTTATTCTACAAAAGTAGTATTACATTGTTTTGCTGAGTACTCAAATGTTGTCCAGCCCATTTTGGAAATGTTTAGTTTCACTTATGGCCTAACTCCAGAAAACACTCAAATGAAAGAATATATATATATATACACACATGTAACCAGTGTGTGTGTGTGTGTGTGTGTGTGTGTGTGTGTGTGTGTGTGTGTGTAATTGACAAGTTTTGGGTATGTTGGTAAGATAAAATATCAAGGGGAGGATAAAGCAAAGTATATTCAAAGGACTGAAAACATTAAACATCCTAAAGCTAGTCTCTGCAACATCTATTTCCATTCAAAATTTCTGTTTAAGAGAAGATTCTTCTTTTCATCTCCTTGTGGATGCTTGGCTTAACAAGTAAAAATAAAAGCATATAAATTATCTCTTTATCAATTCAGATTAATTTTTTATCACAATCAAATTACTAATTGGCATTTTTTAAAACTGTACACACACGTTGGTTTTGCCTCCTGATTTCCCTTCCTCTTTCCTTTCATATTCTTTCTTTATCCCTTTCCTAACCTCATCCCTCCTTCCTTCTTTTTTATTCCTTACACCTCTGACAAATTTTCCTCAGTATTTCCCCAACTTAAATGAGAGAATACGCAACCCCCATAAAATATAATGTTACAGAACTAGCATAGCCATTTTATACAGTAGTGTTATTGAATTTACTTTATGCTATGAAAGTATTTCTATTTAGCCTATACAGATACAGTACCATACATAATATGCCATCACAGTCTCATCAAATTTCCAAAGAGGGGCAACCATCACAGTGCCAGCCTCAATGGGTGTTTAATTTCAAAAGCAGCCAACATGATTCGTGTATCAAATTCTCCCTTTCAAAGGCCTACAAACACCTATCTCATGGAAAAAAGAATAAATGATTCATCAGACAAATGAAACAACTTCCTTCTATTAGGCCTAATCCTCTGCCTATGGTATTCATGACATTTTTTGTGGGGGTTCATTTTTTTTTCATGCATGCGTGCGCGCGCAAATTATAGTTCTAATTTCAAAAGAACAGTTCTGGTTCCCACTGCTACCTATGCTCACCACTCATGAGGGGGATGGGGGGGGATCTAATAAATGGGGCACGAGTGAAAAAGTTTGTGGACCACTGCTCTAGGGAAGGGATCATCAACAGGCAGATTGCAATTCAGGTCCAAACCATGGATAGATTTTATACAGATCACTGAGAATAAAATCATACATGCACTGATTACACTAGGGAACAACATTTTTGTTTCTTGAAAACTATTTGGTGTTTCTTATAGAACTTTTGATGCTGATTCCAAATATGGTTTCAGAATTTTGCTATCACCCATAGTTTTCGAGAAAATAATATTTCCATTTACTCAGAGTTTTCCCAAAATATTAGTTAAAATTAAGTGTACTAATTTAATTTTACTTTCTTTTTTTTCCAGGTTAACTCTATTTAATAGTATTTTTTGCATTAAAAAAATATAGCTATTTAAACAAACAGATTTTTAATAAAAAAAAAAAATTTCAAGTTTTGCTCAAATTTTAAAATTTTTCATAGTAAAAAAAATTGGTTTTTCATTCCAAAAAGTTTTCCGTGATTTCAATAATTTTCCGCCAGCATGAATTGAAACTGTATTAATCCCAGAGATACATTTTGCTACGTATGTGGAGAACTGACCATAATGGCACAGAAGAAGAAGATGACCCCACTCATGAAGAAGGCTTACGAACTTTATTTTCGATGTAAGGTACGTGACCAAGACAAATCCTGGGCACCTCATATCTCATGCATTTCCTGTGCCGTCACTCTTAGGGGTTGGATTAAAGGTACCCGCAAATCTATGCCATTTACCATAGGGTCATTCTCTGTCAGATCAACCAGTGCCTAACACCCTCATCTCTCAGATTTTGCTGAAATTTGGTTTATAGGGAGTTTGTGGGCCCTGAATCCATTTCTGAAATTATAAGGTCAATCCGACCAACGGTTCAAGAGATATGACCTCGGGAAATTTGAGGTCACTTGCGAGGTCACTAACATTTGGCGACCCATAACTTGGGTAATAATGGTCACAATTATATAAAAGTATATATATTTAGAATCAGAAAACGACAAGGAATCCAAATATGCAAGTTTTAGAACTCTAGGTTGAAAAATAAAAAAGTTACACTGTAACCAAAATTTGAGGTCACGATTTGACCTCTGGGGTATCAAATGAGAATTTTTTTTTTAAATGTAAAAAATGAAGGCATAGGCATTGGCTATTAGAATCAGCAAAAAAAAGTTTGTTTATGTTAGTATTTTTCATGTAACTAACATATAAGTGAACACCATATTCATAAGTTGTGCGTCAATTCTACCTATTTTTTCACACTTAAGCTCATAATTTGACCTATAGAAATTAAAATTACATTTTTTTATAGATATAAAAACAAAGGCAAAAAATGTAAAATTGTATTTCACTGCTAATCTACACTGGCAATAATAGTTATAATAGTGAAAGGGGAAGACCTACTTAGAGGATTCATGTGCTAGCCTAATACAATTTTTGCATGCTCGATGCTCTCATCAATTTCTTTTTGTGGAAAAATGTATTGAATTCTGCTGCCTCCTCTTAGGGTAGGACAACTCATTACAGTTAATATATGATGTCCTGGCACTGCACATGAATCCTTGTTTGATGGATAATAATATGCACTTGATCCTGATGACCCAGAGGGATGTAGAAAGTTCACAGTGAAATCATCAAACTCTTCACAATATTCCTCCACAATTCCATACCAAACTTGCATGTCATAAATGCAGCCAACATACTCTCCTGGTTTGACACATTTTAGGTTACCAAGCATTGCAGGTTCATTAGTAAAATGACTTTTCCTTATTCTTTTCTTTTCTCCAATGCCACTTGAAATGGGATACACCATCAGTTCTTCCTTGTTTAGGGGAACAAATCTATGATATTTCTGAGTTCCAGGAATAGCCCTACTATCCTTGAATCGATGTTCCAACCGTTCTTCTGCATCTTTCAAATCAGCTGTAGTTACAAAGAAAAAATTTATCTTCTTGCTCAAGTTTTCTTCACAAAACTGAAACATGTGTTCTGGTGTAAGAATTTGCCTCTCTGTAGTTCTCTGCAAACTGGCACGAGCAGTAGCTCTTTTCACTGTTCCTCCAATCCCATCACATGCATTTTTGCCATGGGATGTAGCAAAGAAGTGCCATTCACAAGACAGACCAAAATCCTCTTCATGGTAACAGAGATTTGTGAAGTTGTATCTGTTCTTATATTGGCCAGCACATCCATCTGAGAAATAGTGCACCTTCTTCAATTGTGGGCATCTGAATTTAACATATGTCATAAGCTTCAATATGAATGAGTAAACCATTATAGTGTTGTGTTTTAGTGATGCAGATAAGAAACAGACACTAAAATGGCTAAGTTCCTGGTCTGCAGATGATCTATAACACAGGTCAACAAAAATATTTTTTTGTTTCGTTGCCAAGGAAATTCGTACGAATTTAGGGTATTTTGGGGTTGCTGAATTCCAAAATGAAAGTAGTTTTTCCGATTTGGCTCTAGTTCTTGAGATAATGAATACCCTCAATTAATAGGAAACGTAACCATAACGCGTGCATATGGGAAACTACCGGAACATTCTAGATGGTGAGACCGAATAAAATGCCATTATGTATTTCATGTGTTTACTTTTGTATGATTTGAGACAATTTCAATGCGATTTGTAAGTAGGCTCCGCCTGAACATTAAATTTTTTGCATTTTTACGTGTTTCAATGGGGTACCAATTATCTCATAAATTAGAGCCAATCTAGCAAAACCGATGTCATATTCGGAATCAGCACCACAAAGTTACCCCAAAATCACTCTAATATGATTGGCAATAAAATGAGTGTTGACCAGTGTAATAGATGACAAAAGGGTGAACTGTACACTGTGAATTGTCCCAGTGAAACCCTTGGGCAGCATCCTGGACAATGAAAGAATAATTCTCAGAGAAATCACCTACTATAACTACCTCGCTCTGAGGTGGTAGTGTTTCTTTCAACTGCTTGAAGTACTGTGATTGTTGCTGAGCAACAAAGTGATGACGAACCATGCGGGATATTTTCATGCTTAGGGATGATAAGTATTCATGAAGTGGCTCCACCTTATCAACCATTGTACAACGGTCAACAGTCACCCATTGCTTGTAAGATATTTCATTTGGAGCTGATTTCACACTGTCAAGTAACTCAAGAAAATCCAGGACACCCTCTTCTCTTGGGCAATCATTGCAAAGTTGCATCATGCAAGTCTCTCTTTCTGTACTGCAGACACTGTAATCCATAAGATCCTTGTATGAAAGACCTCTTTCTCCCAATGCAGCCAGCTGCAATTTTGGATTTTGATGGTATGTGCAGACACAGACAGAATGAGTCCCACCACTACCGGCAAGCACACAATATGATGGCCGTAATTTTGCAAATGTGGAAAATCCTATTTTGGGATTCTTTTCATCATTTTTATATAGTTCAAACATCTCTCTTAAATTCCCGAGGACCAATCGTTTTTGCACCTTCATTGCACCTTCAGCACTGATAACTTTCACGCAATCCTTTTGGCCAGGACACATACGACTAACCTCTTCTGACTCATAGAATCTTCTAACTATATCTTTGTGTTCTTCAGATATCACTTTTCCTTTGCTCATTAGTGGAATCTTCGGAAGGATTCCATGTTCTGATTTAAGTGAACGGCTTCTTTTCACCATGTATGTTGTAGTTTGAAAGAAACTAGCTGTTTTTTCAATTGTGTATGGTGAGAGTGTCAATATTTGTAGTTTGTGATGGTGACATTTGCTCTCCAGGAATGACTGTTTCAATTCATTCATTAATTTGTCTAGATGTTTTTCAGATTTAGTTTCAGGTTTTGAAGTATCACTTACCTCCTCGGTAATTTGAACACCATAACTGAGTTCTAGCCTCTCCTTCAGGTGTTTCTGAGCAGATGATAGCTTACCACGAGCCTTGCGCTTTTTCTGGCTTAATGACAGCCCTTCTGAAAAGAACAGAAAAAAAGGTTTCACACACCTGAATATTAGTAATTAAATATTAATTATAGTACCTTAAATGCTATATAATTGGCTATATAGTAGATCAAACAGACCTTGTAGTAAAGTATAAGTTATTATATTAATTTATTACTTACTTTTTTTAACTGGTGTTTGGTCCAGAAATGCTAGAACTGGTTCAACTGAAGTTGAAGGATTTTCCTTTATCAAGCAATCACTGTCATTGTCCAGATCTTGAATTGAAGAGATGTTACTCAAGCCACTGATAGTAGATGATTCATTTGAATCCTGCTCAGACTCGTTGTTTTCAGTGGTACTAAGTATAGTGGGGTTTTTCATTATCAGTGTCCAGCAGTTCACACACAACAATGAGTCTTTTTTCACTCTTCCAGCACATTTTTCAACAAGTACATCAGTCACTTTTCTAAGATTGATTGTTATGCGTTTCTTGTGTTTTTGAATAGGGTCCTGGCAGTATTTCAAGTGCCGAACCATTGTATTTTGATCTGTAAAGATATAGGATTTACAATTAGGTAATATATATTTTTTAGAAAATATATAGCTATACACACTTAATATTTTAGGCCTTGATAGTCTCTGAGGCTCATTAAAACACCATACCCACCAGCCACCCACAGTGCTGGCTGGAACTGTACTAACCTGTAGACAAGGAATTTTGCAACTATCTGTGTTGATTCTGCACTTAGACAAGTAGCAACATGTTTCAACAGGTTTGTTTAGGCTACATGTGAGCTTAGTCTTCCCCTTTCACTATTATAACTATTATTGCCAGTGTAGATTAGCAGTGAAATACAATTTTTATTAAATTCTTGGAGCTTGAGGTCAAATTGATAGCTAAGATATAAAAATTCCTTGAAATGACAAGCAATTTATAAATATGGTGTTCACTTATAAGTTAGTTACATGAAAAGTACCAACATAAACAAACTTTTTATGATTGTTTCTATTAGTCAAGAACTCTGACTTTGTTTTTTATATCTATAAAAAATGTAATTTTAATTTCTATAGGTCAAATTATGAGCTTAAGTGTGAAAAAATAGGTAGAATTGACGCACAACTTATGAATATGGTGTTCACTTATATGTTAGTTACATGAAAAATACTAACAAACAAACTTTTTTTTGCTGATTCTAATAGCCAATGCCTATGCCTTCATTTTTTACATTTAAAAAAAAATTCTCATTTGATACCCCAGAGGTCAAATCGTGACCTCAAATTTTGGTTACAGTGTAACTTTTTTATTTTTCAACCTAGAGTTCTAAAACTTGCATATTTGGATTCCTTGTCGTTTTCTGATTCTAAATATATATACTTTTATATAATTATGACAATTATTACCCAAGTTATGGCTCGCCAAATGTTAGTAACCTCGCGAGTGACCTCAAATTGCCCGAGGTCATATCTCTTGAACCGTTGGTCGGATTGACCTTATAATTTCAGAAATGGATTCAGGGCTCACAAACTCCCTATAAACCAAATTTCAGCAAAATATGAGAGATGAGGGTGTTAATTTCAATTTTTTTTGGTTGATCTGACAGAGAATGACCCCATACCAATGATTTGGAGAGAGCCCAAAGATCACCTAACGGATTGCTATTTTTGTATGACTAACGTTTCAGGATTCTCTGCCAAAAATAAACATAAAATTCAATACCCAAATCTTGCATCTGCCATGAGACCAGTACTACATGACGATGATAACCCAATTCCAGCTCCCCCAGTCATGGACACTGGATGAAGAGTCTGAAGTTGAACCAATGGAAATTGATGACACTAAAGATACAGACTTTCAGCAACCTGAATCAAATAAACCACGTATGATAACGCAGGTTATGCTGAATGATCTCGTGAGAGATTTGGACCTTCCGAAAAAGAAAGCGGAATTATTGGGCTCCAGGTTATGTGAATGGAATTTGCTGGCAAAAGATACAAGCATATCGGTGTTCCGCACTCGGCAAAAAGATCTGATGCAGTATTTCTCCTTGTCAGGTGGTTTATGCTACTGTAATAATGTAAATGGACTGCTGTTAGCTCTCGGTCATGAGCACAAATCTGAAGATTGGCATTTATTTATTGACTCTTCGAAGCTAAGCCTCAAGGTTGTACTACTTCACAATGGAAATAAATACCCTTCCATTCCTGTAGGGCACGCTATCCACATGAAGGAATCTTACAAAAATATGAAACTCATCCTTCAGCAGATTAATTATGACCAGTTTCGTTGGTATATCTGTGGGGATTTAAAAGTCATCACGCTTCTTCTGGGAATGCAGCTCGGTTATACGAAGTTCTGCTGCTTCCTTTGTGAATGGGACAGCAAAGCCAGAGACTCGCATTATTTTGTAAAGGATTGGCCACTTCGTAAAAAATGTATCCCAGGACTGAAGAATGTGTCTCATGAACCCTTAGTTGACCCCAAGAAAATATACTTACCGCCACTTCACATCAAACTTGGCATCATGAAAAATTTTGTCAAAGCAATGAACAAGGAAGATGAGGCATTCAAATATTTGAAGAAAAAGTTTTTACGACTTAGCGATGCAAAGATAAAAGAAGGGATCTTTGTTGGTCCCCAAATCAGAGAGCTCATGAAAGATCAAAAGTTTGATGATGCCTTGAGAGGAAAAGAAAAAGTGGCATGGGAGGCCATGAAGAATGTTGTCACAAATTTTCTAGGGAACATCAAAGCCTCTAACTATGAAAAAATAGTGCAGGACATGATTGAAGCATATAGGTTATTGGGATGTAATATGTCACTAAAAATCCATTTCTTGCACTCCCATTTAGATTTCTTCCCTGAAAACCTCGGTGACATAAGCGATGAGCATGGACAAAGGTTCCACCAAGATATAGCTACTATGGAGAAATGCTACCAAGGGAGGTGGGATCCGGCAATGTTAGCTGATTACTGCTGGACATTGATGCGAGAAGCTCCTAATGAAAACTACAAGAGAAAATCAGTGACAAAGAAGTTTTAAGAAGAATATTTTAAATGCCAATCTGCCACTAATATAATTTTTATGAAGTATTTTTACTAACTTCTATACACTTTTTGAATAAATATTAAAATACAAATTTCTCAGTAACCTTGGATGATAGAGAAATTCTATGGCTATATTCGGAATCAGCAGAAAAAATCCTATAAGACCGACCTGTTCATGTCCAAGAAACAAAAAAAAGTTAAAATTTGTTCCCCAGTGTTATAGGACTTACTTTAAAATATAGGCAAATGTTTGCCATTTCAAAAAATCAAAATAAAAAACTTTTTTTCCAAAGGTCAAATTTACTTCTCATTTGGGAGATTAAAAGGATTTTACATTATTTCAGCAAAATAATGTCAGTCACATAATGGAAGCACCCCAAGAAAAATTTGGTGGTGGTGGTGGTGGTGGTGGTGGTGTGGGCAGGTGACTTTGGTACCTAGTTACAGAAAAAACTATGTTTACCAAAGAAAAATTAATTGGTGACCCCGTTAGGCTGTTCAAGGGTCTAGGCCTAACATTATTTATGGCCTAATATAGTTATTTATAATTTTTTGCATGCATGCTGGATATTTCTATGTAATTAGAAAGCATTTTATCAGCTACATACTTAGATTCCTAGATTTCTTTCTATATACTGTATCTAGATTTTCTAAAATAAAGCTAAAAATAATTACTTACCCTTTGCATTTGTTTATTGATGTAAGTTTAATTAAAAGAAAATATTTTACAAAGACAAAGTCTACCTCACCAACTGCCCAATGCGCACTCTTTCTGCTTCAATATTTCTACCAGAAACATTAAATCTGCCAAATCACAAAATATCAGTTGTATGCTGCAACACCATTGTGACATTTGAGTCTTAAAACCAATCATAAAGAATTCCAATAACAGTGAAGACAACAGACACATTCGTCAGTTGGTCAAAACAGGTACAGAAGGCAATCTGCCATGTTTGGTGTTCATTAATGTTTTGTTTTATAAAATTAAAAAAAAGACCAGTGCATAAATTTGTTTCTAATAGTTTCACAATTATATTCTTAACATATGTTATGTTAGCTTCCGTACACAATCAAAGGGGGCTGTTAAATCATCTTTTCTGATCCATCAACCACCCTGACCATTCAATTAAGTTGGTACAGTAGGCTTTTACTGTATAAACTATACATACAGAATAATCTCATTTTTGTAACATATAACATGTAATTTAATTAAACTTTATAATTTTTTCACTAGCTACTGGTTTCAGTTTCTAAATTATCAACAAGATAATGATTATAGGATTTTTGGCTCATAATTATCCCAGCCTATAATCTATATACAACGCTTGTCCACTAACCCATGATAATGATGCCAAAGACAATGGTGGGTTGTGGATTGTGGATTTTGTGGGTTAACAAATGGATCCCCTATAATTCAATACTTAAAATTATTCTATGGACATGGAAACAGATTATCTCAGCCCACTATGGCAGGTTTTAATGAAACTTTTACTTGTGGTACCTATATTCACATGCACATAATGAAGTATCAACAACACTCCAAAGTGATTGCAACTGAACACAATACTAATACTGTTCAACAAAATGATGTCTGCTCTATTTCATCAGGTTCAAGATGTGGATTTATATATGGCTTACAGCTCAGATGATAGAATGTTCAAACTCATACAGAAAGTTATGGCTCTTTCTTTTCTGCCTTCATAGCATATCCAACCAATCTTTCAGTGACTGACAGCAGAAGCAACTACAGACTCTGAAGAGATTCATGGAATACATAACAAGAATTGGATCATGTACAATAGATCATGGAGCATTCACACTAACAATAACAGAGGGATGGCACAATCATTTGAAAGTGAAGAGCAAAGCACATCTCATTTTATCTTGTGGACTGTCTTCTGCACGAAGTGACTATGCTTGTGCCAATCCAAGAGAGGCTTGTGTCAGATGAGACACTCAAATGCTACCAATGAGAAGCCTTCAGCAAACTACAAGGAAAATTTTTCACCTACTGGGATGAGTATGAGAATGGGTACAGAAGTGCACAGAAACTACTTCATGCAACTTCTAGATTGTATGGCCCAACGGGCCAACAGTTAAAGTTAAGACTTTTTAATATTCTTTGCTCTGATATTTTTTCATTCTTTGTATATTTCAATGATTTTTATGGTTAACACCAAATAATAATTTGCTATTTTTTAACTTACTTATTTGTTTTATGCCTTTTTAAAACTTATAACTAGGTTAACAATAAAGCAAAATCAACCCTAATTCTCATAACCCTTAACATCAGTTTCTTGTATCAATCTCAACTGGATTTTTGTTGAGTGAACTTCTTACTCAGTGATAAGCATGACAATTTTGACTTAAATTGACTAAGCCTTCCTCAATTTACAATGAAGCATTGCTGCCCACTCAGAGCACCAAGTTCACAGTATTTACTAGGCCTAAATCCTTTTGGACCAAGACAGACCACCATTCCAGACTGTAAGAATGGAACAGTATATCCCACTTTATTATCTTACAACTTTACTAGGTTAAATACTAGCATAGCTGGAAATGGTGAAAATTATAGCCAATTATAGCCACATGGTAGTTAATTATAGCCACATTATTTCAAATATTGAGTTTACTTTTTTATAGGTTTATGATCTAACAAACATGGCAGCTCCCAATTCTAGAAACACCTTCAATATTCTGCCCTCCACATATAAACAAATAAGTACTCTAGTTTTAATGACCAATTCTAGACAGGGTTGGTGGTGATTAAAAAAAAAAAAATTATTTTAATTTTTCTCCATGTTCAAGATACACTGAAACAAGAAGTCAAAAAAGATCCTTTTCACTCCTATAAGTTCCTGTAGTACTAATAACATGAAGTAATTGAAGCAAACTATTGTATTAGCTATTTAAACAGCTAAGTTGTCTTTGAGGTTGGATAAGAATGTAAAGTTCTGTAAAATTGAGCTATGAGGACTTACTGTATATCATTCCTTTTGCGCATTTCTTCATTTAATTGATTTTTCTCTCTTTATTCCCATTTGAGAACATATTTCTTGGCATATTTATTTATGCATATATACTCTAGTGCAGGGGTGGGCATTCAGTCACCCTCAAGGCCATTTCTGATTAATATTACAGACTAGGGATATACCGATAAATCTGTAGATTTTTATTGATACCAGTATCAGCCAATTTTTTAAAATATTGGCTGATATTTCAAAAGTACAATTTTTCCAAAATTTCCAATATTTTATTGTTTTATCACTTCACATATATATAAAATAATATATATATATTATTATATATAAAAATTATGCTATTAATACACACATCTTTAAATAGGTCAACATATGTAGCTACATAGATATGGACAAGTGTAAATCCTTTGAGAAATAGGTATAAAACCTACGGAATGGGATGTTTTGGCGCCGACATTTGGGCACCATTTGATGATTGGTTAGGTTAAGTTGTGATATTTTTGTTAGTTTTAACAAAAATATCATGACAATCTAACCAATCGTCAATGGGGCAGATAACGGAAAAGTACCCATATTATATATACACCTTATAATACACTGACTCTTTTGCTCGCACTGCCAAAAATGTAATGAAGGGTCGCGCTTGCTACATTTATCAAACACATACAAATACCCATTGTGAAAACTTCTGTTTCCCTTTCTTACTTGATATATTTTCAGACATTTATGCTATTAAGGGCTATTAAGGCCAAACCGGCTCCACACCCAAATGGCAGCACCAAAATGTCCTAGATGGTAAAACCTAGACAACCAAAAAACTATCTTTTAGTCATAGCTCAATATTAACCCAGATAGCTGGTTAAAAACATATTTACTAAGCCCAACTTAGGCCTGCAGTTCAATTGTATAACAAACAAAACTATGACATCTAATGCAGTGTTGCCATCTTTAATGAAAAGGATTATTGCTGTGTTCCCAAATTTTCAACACAAAATAAATTATGAATATGTTACAAAAATATGACAAACTAATAAACCCTAGCTGGATATTGGTATAAGTTATTGGCTGATACTGTTTTTAATTATTGGTATCAGTTACTGGTTAAAAAGCGATATCGGTACATCCCTATTACGGACCCCGACTTCACTTTACGTAATTATTCAAAATCATTCTTTCCAAATATCAAGAAAATTGCATTAATGATGAATACATATTTTGCATCAACATATTTGTGCAAATCGACATATCAAATTGAAAAAACAGAAGTGTGCTCACCAATGAACACCTTGATGACTGCGTACGTGTCTCAGCTGTGATGATTTACGCACCAAATTATAAATTACTAGCTGATCAGATGCAACCTAGATATTTGAATTTGTTAAAATGAATATATAGTTGTTAATTTGGAATTTAATCAATAAAACTATCTTAGGCCTATTCTTCATATTTTTGCTTTACCTTAACTGATGCCCTTTCATAAGATATTTCTAAATTATATATATAAAAACTTGATATCATATATTATTACAAGCCCATTGGTAAATTTCTAGATTGAAAGTCGCCTTCAACACTGAAAACTGTGCCTAGCACTGCTCTAGTGTATTCTAAAAAGATAGTATACCATGTTGTGACACATTTATTAGACACTCCTTCACGCTATCCTGTTGATATTTAAGTCTTGAATCCATAATTCTTTGCTTTGGGTCAGCAAATTAAACTATCATGATCAAATGACCTTAAATGTTCTAGAAATGAAATATTTGTTTCATATCAAATCGGTGGAATAAAAACTTAAATTAATTATTTATTGATGCTTTATGGAAATAAATACATTCTACGAATGTTTATTCACTTTAGGCCAGTGACTATATTATGATTTTAATTAATGTTTAAAAAAAGGTTAACACGGATATCTTAATTTGTCACTATAATCAATAGAGCTATATAAGTAAATTCTATAACCTTCGTTTTATTGAAATATAAACAGCAAAGTTCATTACCATTCTTTATGTATTACATATACTGCAGTGATCACTCAGTAGTTTTTCACGTTTTTATAGTTTTTTATTAATATACTGATTTAAATCAGACTTTTTTTAAAAAAATCATTTGATTTAAATCAACCAACCCTGATTCTAGTATACTGAAAATTACACTACAGCTATAATAATATCCACCATTTTAATTGCCTTTATAAATATTTAATTTTTCTCTTATTTAGTAGATATTCTTCCAACAAGCATTTTGCTATTTACTCTTATATTATTACAGAATAAAATCCACCTATAAATAATTAGCCACTGAATAATTGTCTTTGGTATAATAAAAGTAAGTGTGTAAAAAGTAAAGCACTCTCTTTGCATTAAGAATGACTAGCACCTAGGGCAGGGGTGGGCAACCTTTTTAAGTGAGCATGCCAAAATCGTCAAATCTTTGATGCAAAAGTTAATCTTTACCATTTTTTAGGAGAAAACATTAAGTTAAAATATAAAACTCAGCAAAGAATTTGGATATTTATTTATTTTAATTTTTTTTAAGGTGAGCCTGGGGAATCGCATGCCGGAAAAAAGTCGTTGGCGTGCAGGGATGGGGAGTCGGCCAAAAACAACCGACTCCTGAGTCGGTATTTTTAAAAACCGACTCCGACTCCCGACTCTTTCAAATATATAAGTATAAATAAATGTAATAAAGTAGGTACGATAATAATACAGTTTAGTAATTTAATACAATTTTAATGTTGTATTACACAAAAATAAAAATTAACAGAAAAAGAAATTGATCTCGTATAAAATATTTATAACCTCATTTGGTTAACAATTTTAAAATTTTAATGTTGCATACGGTACTGTAGCTAAATAAAAAAAGTTGGTAAAGAATATTTTGTTTCCATTATATATTATGATATGCTAATATTGAAGCTAAATATTAAAAAAAGGCTAAAAAAACATACTTAATAATTTAACTCTCTAAGGAGAATTTGTTCTTAAGAAAAGTATAGCATCAATTATGTCTTCCTTCAACTTAGCCCGTAGGTGGGATTTAATTAACCGAAGAGCTGAAAATAATCTTTCAACGCTGACTTGTGTTGGTGGCAATGCAGTAACAGTTCTGGCTACATCTTGCACTAATTCAGGATACTTTGGTATGGCATTCATCACATCAAGTTTTAATGAATGATCAAATTTCTCTATTTTTATTAAAGCTGCATTAAAGTCTTCTCTGAATTTGGTCAATGGGGTTATTTTTATAGGTTTATCATCTTGACTCAAACGGCATCGCTTAACTTTTTTTGATTTTTCTTCATTATCGAGATATTTTTCAAAATCCATTTCTTCTTCAGAGTTTGAGCAGGAGCTTTGCATAATGGCAGGACTAGAGCAGCTTTCAAATTCTGAATTACTTGCGGCATCTGTTTCATTTAACATTTTCATTCGCACAGCTACATCACACAGAGCTGACTTTCCTCTAGCAATCTGTTCTTCAGTTAAAAGTACCCTGTGCATAGGATCTACATAAACTGCAGCCAATAGTACGTCACTATTCAGTAAATTTTCTTCTCTACGATGCATAGACATTCTTATACCATCTGCAACAATGCCGCCAATTTGAGATAGTTTATAATTAATATTTTTCCATTCCTTGTAAAATGTGCCAGGTGTCAATTCAGCTGCTTGAAACTTCTTTGTAACCACATATGGGTACTTAAGTAATGCCTCAAGTTGACTTGTCTGCTGCCACTGGATATCAGTCATTGTTACATCTGGGTTTGCCATATCGATAAGGTATGGCTTCAATTCAAGAAGGCGCTTAATCATTTCATAGGTACTCCCCCAACGTGTAGCTTGATCTATAACTGCACCTTTTCCGGATCAGTTTTAATATTGCATCAAGTTTAGGCATTCTTGCAGCCACTACTATGTTGCGTAACCTACCTACTACATTAGCAGCATTCCTTTCTTTTAACCCATCACAAATTGCCAGTTGCAATGTGTGGACTGCACATCGCATATGGGGGATATTTGAGAATCCAGCAAAATCATTGTCTACAGTGTCAAGTTTGTCAGCAGTTTCATCCGTATCTTCTTCACTACTTCTTCAAAAAGATCTCCTTTTACTTCACCATCATTAAGTTTCTGTACTGTACTTGTCATATTTGAAGCATTATCAGTAACAATTGATAATATTTGCTCTTTAGTGATTTCATATTCTGTCAAGATGGTTTCAATTAGCTTGGTCAGGTATTCGCTTGAATGTTGAGCTTCAGTGTCCTTCACTGCCAGAGTACGTATAACTAGTTTTCCTTCATCATCAATGAACTGAACATTTATTGCCATATAATTAATTCTTTGTCTCGTGCAGGCATCCATCTTAAGAAAGAAGAATTTTCCTTGCAGCATTGTTTTCAATAAAGTTAGTTTTCTGGCTTTCTGCTTCCTTTAAAATCATGTTTCGAATATCATGTCTCTCTAATGACACTCCTAGTTTTGCCGCCATTTCTCCATTTAATCCACGGAAAGCTGGGGAGGAAAATAATGTAAGTGCAACCCCATTCTTTACAACTAAATCTATAAGGCATTTTTTAAAATTTTTCTTTGTCATTGATATTGTAATTCTCTCACTGTGGAAAAATTTTGTAACAGAGACTTGTTTGCTTTTTGAAATAGAGGTACTGGCCTGACTAGAAGTAGGTTTCTGGATTTCCTTATCATGCTGATCTACAACCTTATAAATATTGGGATGTTTGTTTCGTAGATGACGTTTCAAGTTTGAGGCTCGAGTTGGAGCATTAGCATGTTTCCCATTGTAAGCACTAATTTTTGCATTACACTCTTTACCATCCTTTTCTACTTGACAAATAAAAATACTTTCATCCTCATTTAGCTTAAAATATTGAAAGACTGCTGATTTTCTACTAGGCCCACGACTCATTACTAATAGGGGCTAATTAAATTAATAATTAATATATTGCTAATTTTTATATGGTACCTAGTATCCTAAAATAGAAATATGAAATTCATTTGCTAAGATTTACCAGAACAATAAATCAAATGTGGAAATGTGAATCTAGAATTAGTTCAGGAAGATATTTATTTAGGGCATAGTAGTATTCTGGTAAATTGTTGGCATTAGAAATTGAATCAAAGTCGGGAGTCGGTCGTTTTTACCGACTCCCGAATCCGACTCCCCATCCCTGTTGGCGTGCCAAGGGTTGCCCACCCCTGACCTAGGGTATACACTCGAAAAAGATGCCTGAGTAGTCACTGATTAAGGAATAAGTCGTATCTTCTAGAAATATTAATTTCAGTGCTGGCAATTATGAAAAAATAAATTGTGAACAAAAGCCACGAAAGATCCTTTTTAGCATGTTTCCTTAAATTAATTTTTTGCCTCACGAGTATGAGGATCTCAAACTCAATTAATGCCAATGTCTATCAAAAACCATTAATAAACATTGTTTTTGCTTATTTTAAAATGTAGGACCCATATGTGTTTGACTTATCATGTGTATTTGTGACCTATCATATGTATCCTGATTCAGCATTTTATTTTATTTTGTTTCAGATTAATAGCATAACTCGCAATGGCCTCTTCCGGTATAACGAGAGAAAAAGTGAAGCATTCTGTTTTTGGAACACCAGCCGAGCTTCCTGGCAACCAACTACCAACTTCTGAGGTTTTATTCGAAGCTTATCTTAAACATAAGCTCATTACTGCAACATTTAGCACTCACAAATAAGCTGAACTTATCGTGGAAGTGAATGATATATATATATATATATATATATATATATATATATATATATATATATAAGCACACTGGACAAAAAATTAGTCACCCCTAATAGCACCGATAGTAGGAAGTTCAAGGTCACACAGAGAGCGCTGATGTAGCATCGGTAAGTGACAAGTAGCGGTGACGTAGCACACAGGATCAGATCTGTTTTATGAGGTGGTGAAGAACAAAGTGTGTGTTGGATATAGTCTGCAAAATGGGTCGTGAGGCAGACGTTACTCAGTGGCAAAAAGGAGCCATCGTGTTTGGCAGAGCCCACGGACACAAAATGTCTGAAGTAGCCCAATTTGTTGGTGTGTCAACGCGTACTGTCCAGCGAGTTTACAAAGAGTGGTGTAGTTCGCAATCAACTGAAAATCGACGGCGTAACTGTGGCCGGAAAACAATTCTCGACAATAGGGGCCGCCGCCATGTTTCTCGTCTAGTAACTGCAAATCGTTTTCAAACCAGAGAACAATTGCTCCAAGAAACTAATGAGGTTCTCCAGCGACCAATTTCCGAACAGACATTGCGACGAGAACTGCATGCGATGGACATCTGGAGCAGGGTACCACGGAAGAGGCCGCTGTTAACAGCAAGTCACAAATTGGCACGTTATAAATGGGCTCAGAGGCACAAAAACTGGACTGCGGCAGATTGGAAACGTGTAATTTGGTCCGATGAGTCCCGTTTTTGTTTGTTCTCCAATGATGGGAGGCGATGAGTACATCGCAGGTCCAATGAAGCCTTTAATCCTGAATGCGTCGAAGGTGTTGTTCAGGCTGGAGGTGATTCCGTGATGTTCTGGGGATGTTTTTCGTACCACGAAATGGGCCCTCTCGTTCCAGTGACGCTGAATTTGAACCAGCAGGCGTACCTCCGCATACTAAACTCGCCGGATTCGTGTGGTTATCAAGGCCAGAGGCGCCGTCACACGTTATTAGGTACATTCTGAGAGGGGTGACTAATTTTTTGTCTGGTGTGCTTATATATATATTATATATGTTTCCATTTCAACAATATACTTCAAAAGCATAGTAATTAAAGTAAACAGATTAATTGAGAAGGGACAAGAACTAAGAAAATATCCCACGAGTAAAATATCTTCCAGCAGTTATCAAAGTAAATATGATTCCTTCAGAAATTTATTTGACATACTTTATGTTGCTGTGAGTGCTATATCTCCGGTTCTCATGAAAGAAGTGAGTGTAAATGTGTTAAGGCGGAGAAAATCCTGAATGATGAATGGGAGTTCTGGATTGATCAACATATTCAACAAAAAATGATTATAGGTAAGTTGGACAAAGTGAAAACTTCAAAACTACAACAAATGGAAAATAGAAAGCATAAAAGAAAATTCTTTAAAGATAAACAAAAGAGTTTTGCCCAGGAAATGGAGTTGAATCCTTCTGATATTAGTGAGATCAGCTCTGAAAGTGAAAAAGGTCATCAAAATGAAGATTTTGAATTGAACAAATATGAGTTAGAGACAGAAGCTAGAACTTCTCAAAATCAATATCAACATTCAGAATTATGCAAGGCAGTTTATCGATGCAAAATAAACAACTGTGATGCTTGTTTAATTGCTAATGCTGTCTTAAAAGTCTTAATCTATTATCTAAAAATACTATGATTGATCCCAGTAAACTACATCATCAAAGAACCTTGTGGAGAAGCATAGAAAGAAAGCAGCATGAAGAACAGAATAAAGGAATAGTTTGCCTTGGATTTGATGGAAAAATTGATGAAACTCTTTCAAAAGTAGGAGAAATCATGCAGACTTTGAATGAAGACCACTGTGTGTTAGTTTCTTCCAGGAAATGAATATATTGACTATGTTGCTCTTGAAAATGGAAGGGCAAGTGATATTGCTAAAGAAATTATATCAGTAATTACTGACACCAACTCTGCATCAACTTTAAAAGCAGTAGTTTATGATGCAATTAATGTAAATACAGTAGGCCCTCATTGTTTGTGAGGCTCTGTTTGTGATTTTGCAAATTCGTGATGACCCATTTTACTACCATGTTTCAGTAAATTCGCGACTGACTCTACAAATTCGTGATTTTGTCACATTGAGATGGTATTGTTAAAACCCCCAAGTTCAGTTGGAACTTTCACAGTTAGGAGGGATTCCTGAGAGTTCCCAAATTCCTCAGTTGGGTCTGGGAGGTTTCAGTAATCCCTATTGGGTCAGAGTTTTCTTGGAAAGCCAAGCCTTCAGAGTTACTAAAAATGTTTTTCTTCTCTTTTTAAGTGATATAACAGATTTGAAATTCTCTCAGTATAGAGAATAATCAGAACCTTGAGGGAATCATATGTCCATTTCTAGAGATGGAAAAGCATCTCACTTCTCCTTGATGGTGTGGTAGGTGATCCTATACAGTAGCCATCAAATGTTGTGGCGGGTTACACAAACCCACCATGACATCTGACATTTCCATTCATACCCTTCCCAGCCAGCCTGTATGGGTGGAATTATAAATACAGCTAATCTGGCATCTTGCCTGGTCCCATAGCAACACCTCGGAGCTCAGACTGTCCTTCTGTGTTCATCTAGGTGTGAAGAGTTGTTGTTTAGTGGCCGATATTCCAGTGATTGTGTCTAAATTCAAATGTATTTTTCAGATTGTTGTGATTACTGTGTGACATGGCACCTAAGCGCATCATATCTCAGGATACTATCAGCTGTATATACGCCCTGCATAAGGCTGGTTTTGGTGCAAAAGCTATTGTGGAAATGATGGGAGTTGCTCAAAGAACTGTTGAATGGTGGCTTCAGTGCTGCAGGGAAGCAGTTGGTGATGAGACACCCAAACATTTACCAAAGTCTGGACAGCCACGTAAATGTAGTAAAAAGACTTTGAATGTTATTAAAAGACAGTTTAATGCCTTGCCTACAAAAACAGCATGTGAAATAAAGGAAATTATCCTGCATTACTGGGTAACGTGTCCATAAGAACTGTGCAGCATTATTTGCGACAAAATCTTGATCTGCCAATGAGGAAGGCAACAAAGAAACCTCTCTTTACCACCCACCACAAAGGAAAACAAATTAGTTTTGCTAAGGAAATTAAAGACTGGCCTTTGGAGAAAGTGTGGCACATTTTGTGGTCAGATGAAAGTGTGTTTACAGTGTTGGGTACTAAACAAGGGAAGGTGAGACAGCCCTGGAAATCAGACAGGTTTGACCCATGGTACACCATGAAGACTGTAAAGCACCCTAATTCAGTTATGCTGTGGGGTTGTTTTTCTTATTATGGAGTGGGTAATTTAATTTTCTTAGAGAAAGGTGTTACCATGAACAGTGAAAGGTACTTTGATTTATTGTATGAGAATCTGGAGGAATCTTTTGACAAATGTACAGTGCCCGCGAAAAGTATCCGATCACTCAAGAAAATACAATATTTTCCCTTGATATTCAGAGACACGTAATTCACTTTCTATTTGTTCTAGCGACATCTGGTAACTTTGAGGTTGCTCGCTGATATGAGAGCTATCCAACGCATTCTCAAATTAGTGTTCTGGTAGCCTTCGTTGCGGGTGGCTGTGTCTCAAATTTGTCAGATTTCACTGTTTGTGTAAATTTCTTTCTTGATATTTTTATTTTTTTACAGAAAGTAGTGTAAATAAAATTTATATATAATGTGTGCTAAAAAACAACTTAAGAGTGATTGTCGAGGTGCTATTGTTGCTTTGCATGCATGTGGGAAATCACAGAGACAGATAGCTAAGGAATTAAACATATCCCAAAGTACCGTTAATTTATGGGTTTCACGGGCTAAGAACAATGGTGGCCTAACCACGCCAGTCCCTAAAAAACGATCTGGCAGACCGAGAAAAACAAATTCGCGAACAGACAAACTTATGAAACGTTTAGTATTGAAAAACCCAACAATAACTGCGAAAGAAATAAAATTTAATATGAATAATTTGTTATCTGGTGTTTCTGAACGAACTATCCAGGAGCGGCTCCAAAAAGAACTCGGATTACCATCTCGCCATGCTGCTAAGAAACCGTTCATTAATGAAAAAATGCGTAAAAAACGTCGCATTTTATAAAAAATACATTCATTGGACTGTTGATGACTGGAAGAAGGTTTTATTTAGCGATGAGTCGACATTTTTGACATTCAGAAGTTGTCCAAAAAAGGTTCGCCGGCCTATTGGCTCAAATAGGATGGACCCTAAATACACCCTAAAGACAATGAAACACCCTCCAAGTGTGATGGTTTGGGGTTGTTTCGGTTACTATGGGCGTGGAAACTTATATTTTCTTCCGAAGAACACAACTATGAATGGTGCACGGTATTTAGCAATGCTACAGGATAAACTTCCAATGGCAATGGCAATCCAAAGGACAAAAACATACATGCATGATGGTGCACCATGTCACAGGGCCAAAATAGTGACAAAATGGATTACTGACAATAAATTTGATATTTTGGATTGGCCTGGTAATAGTCCAGATCTCAATCCGATAGAAAATCTGTGGCTAATAATAAAAAATAATGTTGAATGCCACGACACTGGCTCAGTCGAAAAATTACAAGAGGCCATCAAAAAGGTATGGTGCAAGGAAATATCAGTGGAAGTTTGTCAAAACTTGATTAAATCCATGCCAAAACGTCTAGAACAAGTCATCCAAACCAAAGGACAGATGACAAAATACTAATATAAGGTTAGTATACATTTAAACATTGTTTTTTATGTAAAAAATACAAATTTCAAGGGTGATCGGATACTTTTCGCGGGCACTGTAATGCAGACATTCATGCAGGATGGTGCTCCCTACACACAAGTAAACAAGTGAAAGAATGGTTTGATTTGTGTGCTCTGGATTACTTACTTTAAAGACTTGCCTGGTAATAGCCCAGACCTTAATCCTATTGAAAATTTATGGTTGATAATGAAAAAATTACTCCAGGATGTTGACACTAGCTCAGTTCCTAAGTTGAAAGCAGCCTTAGTGAAAGTGTGGGAGGAGATACCTGCAGAATCATTGCAGAAACTTGCAGACTCATTGCTTCATAGGCTACACGAGGTTATTAAGAAGAAAGGAAATACTACGAAGTACTAAAAGGTATGTTTTACGAGTGTTATTGGATGTTTTTATGTTGCGTGCTGTTGCTGGGGATGATGTATGACTAGGAATGTAAAATTTCATGATTGGTTTGTGTAACCCACCACAACATTTGATGGCTGCTATAGTATTTTTACCATTGATGTTTTGCATTGTTTAACCATTAGCTATAAGGACTAACATATTTGGATCACTTAAAATTATGTAAGTATCATAATCATTTTTGAATGCCTGATTTCCTTTATAAAGACTTTGTTGAAAAACCTAACTTCAGTTATCAATACAGTAGATCCCTGACTTATGAACATTTGACTTACGAACTTTCAAAGATACGAACAACAAAGTGCATGCTAGCAGTATGGAGTTACACTGAACTGCAGATGGAAATGGAGGAAGATGACTCCCATCAGTTACTAGAAAGCCACTCGCAAGAGCTATCAAACAAAGACTTTATGAAACTTTATACACAGAGGGCGGGGGTGAAGGTTTGTTTTTTAATGAATAAAATACATACATTAGTGTCATATGTTGCGCAGTTTTTTACGCCCTTTTTTACATACTTTACATATTTTTATGCATTTATTTTGCTGATATAAGTTATTTCCAACTTACGAACAGACCTCCAGAATGCATTAAGTTCTTAAGTCAGGGACTTACTGTATGCATCACAATAGATTTTGAGCTTTCTCAGGCTGTGAACTAAATTGTACCTTTAACTGCCTTATGAGCAACATATTAATGCAAATACATAACCCAAAATTTTAGAACCTTAATTATTATTAGTTGTTGTTGCTGCTGCTGCTGTTGTTAATTTTGCCCCCTTTTCTGGCATCATTGCACTCATGGATTCCTGTGGGTCCACTGATGCCAGTGCTGGGGGATAATCCCTAAATGTTTGTTGGTTCTCCTCTTTATCAGGGATTTGTTTTTGGTTGGGACATTTGCTTACTGATGTGAATTCAGACAGCTTTTTCTCCCCTAAAAACCTGCACAAATGCTGAAGCCATAGTTCACACACTTTTTTTTTGTTATAAATATTGCTTTTGTTTGCACTGACTGAGCCAAGAATACCTTTAATGATTGTAATATGAAGGATAGTGTGTTTGCAGTATAAAATGACACATCTGGAACTTATCAGGTTTATACAATTTGGGTAAACACTCATTGACTTTGCCCTTGTGACTAATATTCTTTGTTTTTTTTTGTATTAGTTATGCAAGTTCCTTTTATTCTGTAAGTCTTGTCTCCTTTGTGTGGTAATGTGCTGGTGACAGCCAATAATTTAATGGTTTTATTTTATGTTGACAGTTTTGTGTGTGGTATGGGGGCTAATGTTATTTGGTTTCTTTTGATTTGTAGTAATATATTTTTTTTGCCCAAGTGCTTAATTGGTTCTGAATGCACATTGGTGTATGATCAATAAAATTGTTCATATTTTCTTTAGTTACCTATAAAAACTTGTCTGCTGATGCAATTAACCTTTTAAGTGTTATTTTTGTTTTTTTCTGATTAAAATTGGGCAAAGGAGGGTGTACTTTTCTTAAATCCTTCCACCATAAGCAGAGGAGTAAGTTTTTAAAAGAGGCAGACTGACTATGCCCCAGAGGGGTCATTCTCTGTCAGATCAACCAGTGCCTAACACCCTCATCTCTCAGATTTTGCTGAAATTTGGTTTATAGGGAGTTTGTGGGCCCTGAATCCATTTCTGAAATTATAAGGTCAATCCGACCAACGGTTCAAGAGATATGACCTCGGGAAATTTAAGGTCACTTGCGAGGTCACTAACATTTGGCGACCCATAACTTGGGTAATAATGGTCAAAATTATATAAAAGTATATATATTTAGAATCAGAAAACGACAAGGAATCCAAATATGCAAGTTTTAGAACTCTAGGTTGAAAAATAAAAAAGTTACACTGTAACCAAAATTTGAGGTCACGATTTGACCTCTGGGGTATCAAATGAGAATTTTTTTTTTAAATGTAAAAAATGAAGGCATAGGCATTGGCTATTAGAATCAGCAAAAAAAAGTTTGTTTGTTAGTATTTTCATGTAACTAACATATAAGTGAACACCATATTCATAAGTTGTGCGTCAATTCTACCTATTTTTTCACACAAGCTCATAATTTGACCTATAGAAATTAAAATTACATTTTTTTATAGATATAAAAACAAAGGCAAAAAATGTAAAATTGTATTTCACTGCTAATCTACACTGGCAATAATAGTTATAATAGTGAAAGGGGAAGACCTACTTAGAGGATTCATGTGCTAGCCTAATACAATTTTTGCATGCTCGATGCTCTCATCAATTTCTTTTTGTGGAAAAATGTATTGAATTCTGCTGCCTCCTCTTAGGGTAGGACAACTCATTACAGTTAATATATGATGTCCTGGCACTGCACATGAATCCTTGTTTGATGGATAATAATATGCACTTGATCCTGATGACCCAGAGGGATGTAGAAAGTTCACAGTGAAATCATCAAACTCTTCACAATATTCCTCCACAATTCCATACCAAACTTGCATGTCATAAATGCAGCCAACATACTCTCCTGGTTTGACACATTTTAGGTTACCAAGCATTGCAGGTTCATTAGTAAAATGACTTTTCCTTATTCTTTTCTTTTCTCCAATGCCACTTGAAATGGGATACACCATCAGTTCTTCCTTGTTTAGGGGAACAAATGTATGATATTTCTGAGTTCCAGGAATAGCCCTACTATCCTTGAATCGATGTTCCAACCGTTCTTCTGCATCTTTCAAATCAGCTGTAGTTACAAAGAAAAAATTTATCTTCTTGCTCAAGTTTTCTTCACAAAACTGAAACATGTGTTCTGGTGTAAGAATTTGCCTCTCTGTAGTTCTCTGCAAACTGGCACGAGCAGTAGCTCTTTTCACTGTTCCTCCAATCCCATCACATGCATTTTTGCCATGGGATGTAGCAAAGAAGTGCCATTCACAAGACAGACCAAAATCCTCTTCATGGTAACAGAGATTTGTGAAGTTGTATCTGTTCTTATATTGGCCAGCACATCCATCTGAGAAATAGTGCACCTTCTTCAATTGTGGGCATCTGAATTTAACATATGTCATAAGCTTCAATATGAATGAGTAAACCATTATAGTGTTGTGTTTTAGTGATGCAGATAAGAAACAGACACTAAAATGGCTAAGTTCCTGGTCTGCAGATGATCTATAATAGATGACAAAAGGGTAAACTGTACACTGTGAATTGTCCCAGTGAAACCCTTGGGCAGCATCCTGGACAATGAAAGAATAATTCTCAGAGAAATCACCTACTATAACTACCTCGCTCTGAGGTGGTAGTGTTTCTTTCAACTGCTTGAAGTACTGTGATTGTTGCTGAGCAACAAAGTGATGATGAACCATGCAGGATATTTTCATGCTTAGGGATGATAAGTATTCATGAAGTGGCTCCACCTTATCAACCATTGTACAACGGTCAACAGTCACCCATTGCTTGTAAGATATTTCATTTGGAGCTGATTTCACACTGTCAAGTAACTCAAGAAAATCCAGGACACCCTCTTCTCTTGGGCAATCATTGCAAAGTTGCATCATGCAAGTCTCTCTTTCTGTACTGCAGACACTGTAATCCATAAGATCCTTGTATGAAAGACCTCTTTCTCCCAATGCAGCCAGCTGCAATTTGGATTTTGATGGTATGTGCAGACACAGACAGAATGAGTCCCACCACTACCGGCAAGCACACAATATGATGGCCGTAATTTTGCAAATGTGGAAAATCCTATTTTGGGATTCTTTTCATCATTTTATATAGTTCAAACATCTCTCTTAAATTCCCGAGGACCAATCGTTTTTGCACCTTCAGCACTGATAACTTTCACGCAATCCTTTTGGCCAGGACACATACGACTAACCTCTTCTGACTCATAGAATCTTCAAACTATATCTTTGTGTTCTTCAGATATCACTTTTCCTTTGCTCATTAGTGGAATCTTTGGAAGGATTCCATGTTCTGATTTAAGTGAACAGCTTCTTTTCACCATGTATGTTGTAGTTTGAAAGAAACTAGCTGTTTTTTCAATTGTGTATGGTGAGTGTGTCAATATTTGTAGTTTGTGATAGTGACATTTGCTCTCCAGGAATGACTGTTTCAATTCATTCATTAATTTGTCTAGATGTTTTTCAGATTTAGTTTCAGGTTTTGAAGTATCACTTACCTCCTCGGTAATTTGAACACCATAACTGAGTTCTAGCCTCTCCTTCGGTGTTTCTGAGCAGATGATAGCTTACCATGAGCCTTGCGCTTTTTCTGGCTTAATGACAGCCCTTCTGAAAAGAACAGAAAAAAAGGTTTCACACACCTGAATATTAGTAATTAAATATTAATTATAGTACCTTAAATGCTATATAATTGGCTATATAGTAGATCAAACAGACCTTGTAGTAAAGTATAAGTTATTATATTAATTTATTACTTACTTTTTTTAACTGGTGTTTGGTCCAGAAATGCTAGAACTGGTTCAACTGAAGTTGAAGGATTTTCCTTTATCAAGCAATCACTGTCATTGTCCAGATCTTGAATTGAAGAGATGTTACTCAAGCCACTGATAGTAGATGATTCATTTGAATCCTGCTCAGACTCGTTGTTTTCAGTGGTACTAAGTATAGTGGGGTTTTTCATTATCAGTGTCCAGCAGTTCACACACAACAATGAGTCTTTTTTCACTCTTCCAGCACATTTTTCAACAAGTACATCAGTCACTTTTCTAAGATTGATTGTTATGCGTTTCTTGTGTTTTTGAATAGGGTCCTGGCAGTATTTCAAGTGCCGAACCATTGTATTTTGATCTGTAAAGATATAGGATTTACAATTAGGTAATATATATTTTTTAGAAAATATATAGCTATACACACTTAATATTTTAGGCCTTGATAGTCTCTGAGGCTCATTAAAACACCATACCCACCAGCCCCCACAGTGCTGGCTGGAACTGTACTAACCTGTAGACAAGGAATTTTGCAACTATCTGTGTTGATTCTGCACTTAGACAAGTAGCAACATGTTTCAACAGGTTTGTTTAGGCTACATGTGAGCTTAGTCTTCCCCTTTCACTATTATAACTATTATTGCCAGTGTAGATTAGCAGTGAAATACAATTTTTATTAAATTCTTGGAGCTTGAGGTCAAATTGATAGCTAAGATATAAAAATTCCTTGAAATGACAAGCAATTTATAAATATGGTGTTCACTTATAAGTTAGTTACATGAAAAGTACCAACATAAACAAACTTTTTTGATTGTTTCTATTAGTCAAGAACTCTTGACTTTGTTTTTTATATCTATAAAAAATGTAATTTTAATTTCTATAGGTCAAATTATGAGCTTAAGTGTGAAAAAATAGGTAGAATTGACGCGCAACTTATGAATATGGTGTTCACTTATATGTTAGTTACATGAAAAATACTAACATAAACAAACTTTTTTTTGCTGATTCTAATAGCCAATGCCTATGCCTTCATTTTTTACATTTAAAAAAAAATTCTCATTTGATACCCCAGAGGTCAAATCGTGACCTCAAATTTTGGTTACAGTGTAACTTTTTTATTTTTCAACCTAGAGTTCTAAAACTTGCATATTTGGATTCCTTGTCGTTTTCTGATTCTAAATATATATACTTTTATATAATTATGACAATTATTACCCAAGTTATGGCTCGCCAAATGTTAGTAACCTCGCGAGTGACCTCAAATTGCCCGAGGTCATATCTCTTGAACCGTTGGTCGGATTGACCTTATAATTTCAGAAATGGATTCAGGGCTCACAAACTCCCTATAAACCAAATTTCAGCAAAATATGAGAGATGAGGGTGTTAATTTCAATTTTTTTTGGTTGATCTGACAGAGAATGACCCAGAGATCTTAAAGGTGAGAACCCAGTTTCAAATTGATAGGAGCTACCTATCTGACAATCTCAACCACACTAAAATTGGGAACTTGCTCACCCTGATTTCTCTCATTCTTAGCAGTGTGGGTGGTGCTGAAGTCAAAGGATTTATTTTTACTCAATTGAAGGTCCTCTGGGTGGTCCTCCACTGGCAGCTCAATCTCCCATCTTAGCAACCAGAAACACTTGCCAGCATTGCACCCCCATTTCAACATGGCATCTGCAATGCTGCCCACGCAGGTTGATGCAGGCTCAGTTGTGCTGTCTTTCACCGAGTGAGGTTGTGTCATTTTGAGCTCTTCAATGCCAATGTACTATATTTAGTATGTTATTTAGTTGTTTATAAAATATTATTGCTTTACATAATTGTTTATGTAATAATATTGCTTTATATTACATATAGTAAAAAATTTTATTTACAGAAAATATCATTGTTTATATAATATTGCAGTAATGTTATTGATTTTTATTAGTGTTTGATGCAAATCATTATTTAATAATACATATTACTTTGGTATATTCTGTGCAGTGTTTTACAAAATTTGGCATTTTAAGGATATTTTACACTGCCATCCTTGAGCTTTTGGAACCAATTAGCCATTTTACATTGAAAATGGATCTCATTGTTCACAATTTTGTAATTAGTGACATTTTTCTTGGTCCCAATTAATCATGAACAATGAGGGTCCACTGTACTTCTAAGATGCAGAGATGTGGAAGGAAACTAAAAAACCAGATTTGAAATGTTTGGGAATGACAAAAGAAAAATTGTTAACAAATATATTGGGAAAGATTATAAAACAGACTGTTTAACACCAACAGTGAAAAAGGGTGGAGGGGGGGATAAATGTCTGGGGCTGCTTCTCTTCTGAGGGAATGTGAAAGCTCTACCAAATCTAAGGAAATGAAAATGAACACTTGGATGAGATAGCTTTTAAGCAATTCTTTTTTGAAAGTGGCCATTCCTGCAGCAAAAAACTTCATAGATTTTGAGAACTTTATATTCTAACAAAATAATGATCCAAAACAGAATGCAAAATCCCTGAAACAGTTTCATCAAAAACTTCAAGAAAAAGAATTCATCATGCTTGATTGGCCTTCAGGCCCTTCACAAAGTCCAGCTTTAAGCGTAATTGAACATCTTTGGGATAAACTAGAAAGAAAAATCTAATCACAAAACACAAAACCAACAAATTAGGATCACTTATTTGAAATTCTGGATGAAGAGTGGAACAAAATTAGCCAAGAAAAATGAAAGCAACTTTTTGATTCAGTGCCTTGCCACCTGTATGATTTCATCAACAAGAAGTTGAGATGCATAATATACTGTAATAATTTAAATAAAATTCTAAGGTGCTTTTAAAAAATTTTCTACACTTTTCTTTTAATGTTTTTACACTAAGTTGGATGAAGGTGTATAGATATTTTAAGAAATTATAAACCATAATATAGCTAGGTACATTTGTTTTCAATTTCAGTTTTTCCCTCTCACATTGAACAATTCCTCAATAAAAATTCTGTAACTCCTCTCTAATGAACTATGGAAATAATGGACAAGGTGAGAAAACCATTTTTATCACTGAAAAAGTATTTGATGGTTTTAATTTATGACTCATTGCCCAGATAATGTGATACTTCTGTATCTTCTAAGCCAGGGGTGGCCAAAACATCGATCACGATCTACCAGTAGATCACAGAATGACAAGTAGCTTAGCCTAGCAACAGAGACCTTACATTTCACAATACTAATGAGCACACAACCCAACTGCTACTACAAAAAATTAGCACTCTTTATTTTATCACCTCCATTACGGTAGCAACATTTATTTGTTTTATCTTTATGTTTACCAGTCATTTAACAAAAAATAAAGTTTAATTAAATATCTCTCAGAACTATTAAAGTTAATGCCATAGAAAATGATACCACTAACTTTAATTTCTGCCAAAATTTCATACCATGGTAAGCTGAGCTGTTATGAGCATGTGTCACTTAAGTGACAGGACAGTCATTTGGAATAATCGGTGGTGAAGGTCAGTCTCCAGTCCAATTGCATTAACACCATTAAAATGAGTGCTGGACCAAGTGCCAAGAAACAAAAAACTTACAACTTTCACAATGAGTAGGAGACAGTATATTTTTTTACGATGAAAAATTCCAAACGTGTTTAATTTATCATGCATGTGTCGCTTTTGTCAAAAAGAGGAATTTAGAGAGGCATTTTAAAACTATTCACAAGCGGTATGACAGTGATTTCCCAGCTGAAAGTGAATTATGTAAGAGAAAAGTCAACGAACTTAAGTCTCAACTTAGTACTCAGCAGTCTATCTTTACAGGGCCTAGCATAAAATCAAAAGCAGCAACAATTACGTCATTTCAGGTGAGCCATGTACTTGCGAAACACAAGAAACCTTTTCAGGATGGAGAAATATTCAAAGAAGCATTTACAGAGGCAGCAGAGTCATTGTTTCAGAATTTCAGTAATAAATTGGAAATATTGTCTGCTATTAACCAGTTTCAGCTATCCAGAAATGCTGTATGTGACATTGTGACGTAATGGATGAGAATTTGGTGGAACAACTGAAGAAAGACATACATGACTGCGTGTTCCTTTCACTTCAGTTTGATGACTCGACAGATGTGATCGACACATCACAGTAGTGCATTTTTATTAGAATCATGTTTAAAGATATGACTGCCAAAGAACTGCTTAAAATACTACCTTTAAGAGGGAAAACAAGGTGAGGACATTTTTTATGCATTCAGCAAGTTTGTTAATGACATGCAATTCCCACTTCACAAGCTTGTGAGCATAACAACTGACCTGCTATGACTGGCCACTCCAATGGGTTCATCACCCTGTGCAAAAGTGACAAAAGGTTTCCAAACTTCTTTAATTATCACTGCATAATTCACCAACAAGTATTGTGTGGTAAAATGTTGAATATTAAAGAAATTGTGGATATTTCCCATAAGATTGTGTGTTCTATTTGGGCAAGAAGTCTACAAAGGTCTCTCTTCCAGTCTCAGCTAGAAGAAAATAGAGCAGCACACTGACCTTTTGTTGCACACTGATGTCAGGTGGCTAAGTATAGAGGTAAAGTTCTGCAGAGGTTTAGGGATCTCTTACCTGAAATTAAAGACTTTCTGAAGTTAAAAGAAACATTACAAAGAGTTGGAAGACGAAGTGTGGCTATTAGATTTAGCTTTTTTGACCGACACCATTGCTTTTCTAAATCAGCTAAACTTAGAGTTGCGAGGTAAAAACAAAACTACTATTGAAATGATTACCTCAGTGAATGCTTTTAAACAAAAACTAGAACTGGTATCCTCACAGCTGTAGCAACACCAACTGCAGAACTTCAAAAACATGTCAGAGCTGGAAAGTCAGGGGAAAGAATGTGACCAGTTTGACAGTGTTCAATACATTGAACAGTTGCAGAATGTTATTACAGACTTCAACAGACAGTTCCAAGACTTAGCAACACTAGAACCTGTAGCAACAATCATCTGCTTCTGATTTGGTGCAAACTTTGACATTGATGATATTGTATCAAAAATGGCCTTATTGTTTAATATGGACATATCTACAATTGAGAATGAAATTTTGACTCTGCGAAATGACATTCAAATCAAATCCAAGTCTTCAGAAGGAAACTTTTGGCACCTACTACTTGAAGAAAAGTATCCAAATGTCAGAAAAAGTGCCATGTACTTCACAGCATTTTTTGGATCAACCTACCTTTGTGAGTCAATGTTCTCACACATGAATATCATGAAATCAAAATACCAAGCCACTCTGACAGATGATCACCTGGATGCTTGTTTGAGGCTAGCAATCAGCAGCTACAATCCAGACTACACAGGGCTTGCTGATGCCATGCAGTGCAAATCATCACATCAGTAAAGTAAGTGCTTCCTATTCCAGTATACCTAATTTCTAATAAGTTTGGGGATTAAAATTTAATGAAAAATGTGTGTGTGCATTTGGCAATATATTTTTATATTCACTTCATTTTATTCTTGGTTATTCTCTCTCTCTGTGTATATTATATATATATATATAAAACTGGGCTGGTGGATCGTATAGGGAGAACTTTGGAAAAAGTAGATCCCATTTCAGTAAAGTCTGGCCACCCCTGTTCTAAGCCATCAAAAGCCTTAGAACCACATGGATGAAAGTTTGGAGTGCTTAATGCAAATCTCAATTGAGTTGCCCACAAAGTTGAATGCACAATGGTTAGCAGCTATCACTTCCAAGTTGAATTAATCTAAAGAGTGCAAAATCCCCCTATTAGCAAAGCTGGAATTGGAAGCTTTGATGCTATAAATTGTCAAGCAATATCTAGTAAACTGTACTGCAGTGTACTCTATAGTTACCTAATAAAATTTCATTTACACATTTACATACTTGTATTTCCTGACTAGCTACCTCATTCACCACCAAACAAACTATGTAACTAGGAATGACAATATAATGATGGTATGCTGTTAGTTCCTCACTAAACTTTCATAGTTTTAGGGAAACCATTATACATCAGGTTATCCCACAAGTAATGTCATTTTTTTGCACTGCTAAACTCATGTTGTGTTTGCACATGTTTGTGTATATTTTTTGGAAAACTTGAATTTTTGTGTGTTTAGACATCTTAGTCTAAGTGATGTTTCATTGCATTAACAATCTTCTTTTATTTCACCCTTATGGATAAGATGGAGGTGGCAGAGGAACACATTAGGCATGTAATGTTTTATGAGTTTAGAAAAGCAAATAATGCAACTGCAGCTGCAAAAAATATTCAGGATATTTATGGGGAGGAAGCTTTAAATGTACGGTAAGGAAGCTTTAAATGTAATAGTCCAGGCAATCTAGAGCAAAAATAGCTTCAACCTGGGCAAAATTGCTTCAGAAGCTTTCTAAACTGTTTCCAGCTCAGGAACCATTGCAGAATAACATATCCAAAATCCGACAAAATTGGACCCCAGGAACACCCCCAAAAATGAAATTCAAAATGGCGGACTGGCAGTTTCCTACGAAATACAATAAATTTTAATTTCGCTTTGTAGAGAGAGTTATGACGTTTTTCTTGACCAGTAAAATGTTTTAAAACACATTTTCGTTTCTAAATTAACCTATATGACACTAAAAATTGTATTAGGCGGCTAGTATTAAACTATGACATCACGTAATGTAAATAAAATATACTGTATGGAGTGTATGTGAGAATGGACATTGCTACATCTTTATAAACTTATATTATATACAACTCTTTAATTCCTACTACCCACTATCAAATCTGCGTATTTGTGCTTGTCATTTTCTTTAAAACTGTTATTATGTACTCCTTTTAAATACTGCAACACAGTTTATTAATTTGTGTTTTCTGTTTCAGACTGACTCGGTGTACGGCTGACTCGGTGTGCGTCCACCTTCAAGAATGCAGATCCCTGAAGAATTGTGCGTGATTTGTAAGGAGAAATTGGACAGCGGACAGGAAGTGGTTCACATCTCGCAAAATGGAGCAGATGGTATAAATGCATCCAGCCGCAGCCATGGAAGCGATGTTGTTGCAACAGCTGGAATAAGTGTTCCCGTTGTATGTAGGAAGAGGTTTACGGATAAAAAGACCATTGAAATAAAGAAGTGACAGACCGCAGCCGAGGCAATACCAAGGAAAAGTGCTCATTTTCATGAATACGCATTTTCCAGTGCTACTCACTGTTTGTTTTGTGATACCTTTGTGGACTTTTTTTCCAAACACAAACCAAAATCAGAGCATGTCAAAATAAGAACTACAGAGTTCTCCGAAACCATAAAAAGGTGCTGTGAAAGCCACTGCGATGAATGGTCATTTAATGTAAAAGGCTGTCTGGAGTATTATCTTCATGATCTTCCTGCTGCAGATTGTGTCTACCATCACACCTGCAGTGTAAATTTTCGAAGTGGAAAAAACATTCCTCGCGCATACTCCTCCGACGATCATGATTCGAAGAAAGGGAGACCAACTAATGAAGAGCAACACCAAGCATTCCTTCAGACCTGTGCTTACCTGGAAGAGAATGATGATGAACAACTGTTGATTGGAGACCTAATTTCCAAAATGGAGGAATATCTTCAAGGAAGTCAGAGCTCTGTCTACGAACGCAGGCACATGAAGAGAAAGCTTTTAGAACGTTACGGAGACAAGATCATAATATCAGGTGAAAGTGGGAAGGCAGATATAGTAACACTACGAGAGACAGCTAATGAAATTCTTATAGATTATCACAAAAAGTCGAAAGAATGTGATATAGATATAGAGCTACAGAAGATTTACCTAGTAGAAGCTGCTGCAAAAATAATCAGAAGTGATATCAAGTCTGTCAACTCGCCTAGAAAAGATGTGTATCCATCTCCAAATGACATCACTGCAGAAAGTGCTCTTGATTACATTCCCAACAGTCTGAAATTGCTATTATCAAAAGCATTTGCGGGACAGGATGCTTCAAGAAAAATAGGTGCAATTGGGCAGAGCATTATGCAAGCAACCCATCCTAGAGGATTACTATGTCCACTACAGATCGGTTTGTCAGTTCAGCTACACCACAACTTTAGGTCAAGGTACCTTATTGACGTTCTCCATCAGCTGGGTTACTGTTCGTCGTATGCAGAAGTAACAAGATTCGAAAGAAATGCAGCGCTGGCAAGTGGGTCTGGCTCTTTTACTGTTGATGAAAACACTGCAGTCCTTCTAGCAGCAGATAACGTCGATCATGATGTCTGCACTTTGGATGGGAAGAATACCTTTCATGGAATGGGTATGATTGCCGCGATAACTCCGAAGATCAAGATCCACCCTTCTATTCACAGGCGTAATGTTGGTGACAATGACATTAAGAAGATTGCAACCATTGACATTAGGGAATATAGACACGCGAGAAGCATGTTGAGGGACATCTCATTCCGCAAACTTCCAGTACCCACTGCCACCATAAGTCGACTTATTCTTCTCTGGCAGATATCTTCAGCAGAAAGATCAGGTCCAAGTTGGTCCGGAACAATGCAGGCAATTCACGGTGGATCAAGTGTCTCACATCCAGGTGTGGCGTCGATCACATTCCTTCCCATCATAGATATGTCGCTAACTGACATGACCTGCATATTTTCGACATTACTATATTTGAGCAAGATAGCACGCGACCAAAAAGTCCCATGCATTATTACCTTTGATCAGCCTTTGTTCTGGAAAGCTTCCCAAATCATCAATGAACAGAGAGACCTGCAGGACATTGTTTTAATGCTGGGATCATTTCACACTGATGAATCTTTTGGGAGCAGTCGGTACTCTTATGAATGGTTCAAGATTGTCTGAAGTACTTCAAGAAATATATGGACCAAATGCCGTGCAACACATGATGTCTGGAAAAGCTGTTTCAAGAGCAATACGTGGTCATATGATAGTAGATGCAGCTCTTAGTACCTTACTAGTCGCAGACGTTTTCCCTCGTAATGAAGATGGAACTCCTCATGACCTCCATAAGGAAGCTTGTGACCTGCTCGACGATGTTATGACCGCCAAACAATCAGTTGAGGATGTGGAATCTTCGAATGCATTGTCTCAGATTGCTACCACTTTGGATGCGAAGAAAACTGACCTACAATCTACTTCGCAAACAAGTCAACTCTGGTTGGAATATCAGCGAATGATCAACATTGCACGTTCCTTGATAACAGCAGACAGAACCGGCTCGTGGGATTTGCACTTGCAAGCTATGCTGGAGACCATCCCCATAATTGCAGCAGCCGGACATCACAATTACCTGAAATCGATATACCTGTACCTGCAGAAAATGTTAAGTTTGCCTTCTGAAAATCCAGCCGTTAACAAAATGTTCCAGGAAGGTAAGTTTGTGGTAAGAAGAAGCGACAGATAATGGGCCGGACTCGGCACAGACCTGGTGATAGAACAAGTACTAATGCGTTCCCTGAAAAGCAGAGGCGGACTGACATGCGGAAGTGGATTTACAGACATCCAAAAACAACGTGGCTCTTTCTATGCCTCTGTGTTCCACTTATAACTTAGCAATGCAGGAATACACCAGAGTTTTGTTGGAAAGTAGTGAACAGCACAAGGAAATAGGGGAAGTAGACAAATCAGGGACAGTAATGACATGAAGAAAGTACTTGAACGTCTGGAATCCTTATCCCCATTCCATTCTACCTCGGGTCTCTGCAACATTGTAACAGGGCTAACTGCTGATCCTGGAGTTAACGTTCATCAATTGCATTCAATTGGTACGAACATTGCCGTAAAAATGATTGGGAAACAAGCCTTTACATATTCTGCCAAAAGATTTGACAAAGTGAAAACACTAGGATCTGCTTCTGCCATTGTGATCACTGATGCTTCAGATATAGAAGTAGATCCTGCACTACTGTTTCAGAGAATGATGACTGTTGCCACTGGCGGAGACATGAATCTTGAAGATGTTATGTGTTACGAACTGTGTGCATATCCTCCTGCATTGTTCGAATCACGAAGTATCTTGAGGAAACCCAATAAGTCTCAGCTAGCTCATGCAATAATCAAATACACTGACACTTTACGCATGGAAGAAGTTCAAGAAATTCAGTGCACAGACCAGTACGTATTGGATGGTGGATCTCTACTACATCGTGTTTCCTGGCGTCAAGATGAAACATATGACAGCATCGCCAACTCATATCCCGATTTCACTCTGAAAACATATGGAAAAGCAATCATTGTTTTTGATGGCTACAGCAGCTCTCCTACGATCAAGGACATGACCCACAGAAGACGCAGCACCAAGACAAGCAGAAATGTGAATCTCAGTCCAAGCATGAAGTTTGTTGGCCAGAAGGAACACTTCTTGGCTAATGAAAACAACAAGCAAGCATTTATTTCCCTCGTAGGTGAGGTTGAAGAAGCACGGGTGTACTGTTCACAACGCAGATGGGGATGCTGATGTGGACATCGTTCGTGCAGCAGTTTCCTCATCAGAAAATGCAACTACAACAGTAATAGGGGAAGACACCAACTTGCTGATTCTCCTTCTGTACCATGCCAAGGACAGTGGTTTCAAGTTGTACTATCGCAGCGATATAAGATGGGGACCATCTCCTAATCCTGTGTATGATATTCTCAGCATTCAATCATTGTTAGGCAATGACATCTGCAAGTATCTCCTGTTTGTGCATGCTTTCACGGGCTGTGATAGCACATCCAGAATTTTTTCGATCGGTAAAGCCAAAGCATTCGACACACTGATGAAGGTGGCTGAACTCCGTTCAGTTGCAAATACATTCTGTTCTGATTGTTGCCAACACTCTGACATTGAAGCCGCTGGAAGAAAGGCAATGCTTCTGTTGTATGGCTGCAAAACACTTGAATCCACTAACGCACTACGTCATCGAATGTTAGTTGAAAAGGTAGCTACAGCTAAATCTTTTGTTACACCCGAACGTTTGCCACCTACCGATGCGTCCACAAAGTACCACAGCTTTCGCACATACTTTCAAATACTAATCTGGAAGTCTACAGAAGAGAAGATCAATGCAGAACAGTGGGGTTGGTATGTAAAGAATAATTCCTACTACCCTACAGCCTGCGACAAGCCACCAGCTCCAAATTATCTACTCAACATGATCCGCTGCTCCTGCAAGACAAAATGTGCTACTTCAAGATGTGGATGCAAGCGTAATAGAATGCCCTGTTCAGCCGCTTGCGGCGAGTGCCAAATCAGTGGTTGCGATAACAACCCAAGTACCGGTAATCTATCCGATGATAGTGATGAAGAGGATTAATTTCTGTTTGTTTGTGACCAGGTATCACTTCTTCTGTAATGAACATAACTTGAAACTGGGAAAAAATAATTGTTGTATTATTGATTATAAAAATCTGTAAAAAGCTATATAACATTATATTTGCGTAATAACTGGTTGTGTTGTATATTGTTGAATTATTTAAAACATTACAACTGAAAGAAAAAGCATCAAATGTATCTCTATAAATAAAAGCGTAAATTATATATTTTTTTTTTTCGTAGGAAACATCCAGTCTGCCATTTTGAATTTCATTTTTGGGGGTGTTCCCGAGGTCCAATTTTGTCGGATTTTGGATATGTTATTCGGCAATGGTTCCTGAGCTGGAAACAGTTTAGAAAGCTTCTGAAGCAATTTTGCCCAGGTCTAACTACAAATTGCCTGGACTATAAGGAAATGTCAACAATGGTTCCAGAAGTTTAGGTCTTATGACTATAGCTTAACTGATGAAGCATGCTGTAATCCTGCTGTAACTGTTGAAGAATTTGCTCACCAACTAAATTTGGGATCATCCATAGATGTCATGCAAAATTTCGAATTTTTACACCCCCTGCCCCCCTTTGTCACAAAATTTTGAACCTCCTCCCCTCCCCCATGTCACAAACTATATAAAAAATTGTAAAAAAAAATACAGTGAATTAGCATATATTTAAAAATTCATTCAAATAGTATGGTAGCTTTTTTGTTAATATCTAGCAATGCAAGCAGCCAGATGTATGAGAATTTACATTTTCAGCTTCATAATATTACACTAGTTGACAAAAAGAATCCTATCAATATTTTAGTTTTTACATTAAACTCTTCAAAATGTTAACAAATTTTTTTTGTGATGCCACAAAAACTTGAGGCCCCCCCGCCATGTCACAAAATTACAGACCCCCTAAAAGCATGACATCAATGTTCCCTCTAAGGTGTGCGCATGTGCGTGTGCACTTGCATTGTGAAACCCGCGCGCACAGCAAAATAAAATGCGCACAGGCTCAAGCGTATCATGAGTCACAACAGTAAATGAAGTAATTTAAAAAATATACAGTACTGTCACACAAGGTCTGACCATTTGCAACAACATACTCTATAGTCACTCTTTTAAGTATTAACCCCTTCCGCCCGACTTTGCCGATGTCCACCAATTACGCAATACAGATTTTTTTTACTCTATGTATTTTTTTTTCTTTTATACATTAACACATTGAATATAAACCTTCCTCCTTATTTTTGCATAAAAACGAATAGTAATTATCTCGTAATTCATAAAAAATAAAATTATTTTTATTTTATTCCTATTTTGTGAATGGATAAAATCATGTATTAATCTTGATAGTCTATTTTAAATTGCTAAATGCTAAAAATTGTTTTGAGAAATGATAACTAAAATAGTCATTTTCAATTAATGTTATTTTTATTTTATTTCTTTATTTTGTTGAATTTTATTTTACTATTTTTTATTTTATTCATATTTTTAGAATGGATAAAATGTTTTCTTTTTTAAGAATATACATAATATTGTAAAAAGTTTTTTAATATCCATTTAATAGTACCGTAATGATCAAGCTATCACCTTATGGAAATAATAATTATTATTTATTTAATATTTATATATATATATTTCATTTTGAAGATAATAGCGCTCAGAAAAGTTTGCACAATTTTTCACCATGAATCTAAATGTATGAACAACGAAAATTTCTTGCGCACACAGACTAAAAAAAATTAGAGGGAACATTGCATGACCATTTATGGACACCCCCTTTTAGTGTTGTGATGAAATTTTATTTTCACACTGATTTTAAGATTGCCTTTGTAAATAATAATTACCCTTGAATGTTTTTTCCGATGTAAGGGCAAAATCCCACCCCATGATGAGCTGTTCTGTTGTTTATTTGCAGTGCTGGGCACTTGCGCAAAACGCAAATTGCACAAGTGTGATTTCGGTCGCGCATTTGCGTTTGCGCCAATCCTTGCACAAACTTGCGCATTTGCGCAAATATGAAAAAAAAATATTAAAAATAGTGGATTTAGCTCATAAACACATGACTGCCAGACAGGTGGCACCGCCAGACAGCAGTGAGCACTCAGTATACCAACAACGCTAGTGAAACACGTTTGTTTGATTAGTTGATTTTAATTTTATTTCAGAGTTCAAACTACTAACTACTCTAGTAACTTCTAGAAACTAGTGAACCATGGACAGCCTCAGACACCAGTCTCTGTTCAGCCCCACCTCTGCCCCCAGCCCAGCCAGCAGCGTGACCAGCCATGGCTCAGAGCCTCACCAGGAGGAAGGACCTCAACAACCCCTGGCCCCACCTGGACACCTTTGTTCCCCGCCCTGTACCACGCCGCCTGGGTTGAGGTCTTTCTGAAGTACAACATGGCCATCCCCAGCTCTGCAGCTGTGGAGAGGGTGTTCTTCCAGGGGTCTGACATCATGAAGCCCAAGAGGTCCAGCCTGACCTCTGAGAACTTTGAGAGGTTTGTGTTCCTGAAGGGCAACATGGACCTGCTCACAATGGAGTTGGAGGAGGACTCTGAGGAGCTTTGAAGTGTTTTTTTTTGTAATATTGTAATTTTTTTTTTTTTATTTATTTAACATTGTAATTTTGTATCTATTCTTTATTGATATATCTATGGATCGTGTGTCTGTTAATAAAGTCTTTTGATTTGATTTGATTTGATTTACTATAAATTTAATTTTATACGGTGTCCCAAAAAAAAAAAATTTTTTTTTTTTTTTTTTGAAAACCCTGTATATATAGTTTGCGTAAGTGCAAGTTTCGAGAAGTTTGCGCATTTGCGCTGCCCAGCACTGTTTATTTGTTTACCTACCCTGGGTGTTCCCAGGGGAACTACGTTGGCAGTACAGTTCGTTCTTTGCAGGTGAGATTTTGCTCCCATATGGGTATTAGTCATAGGACAGGGAAAGTTTTGTTGAAAAAGGAAGTCTGCTATTAGAAGTCATTCTATCAAGTGTAAGGTTGACATTTCTGTTGACAATTTTAAAATTCTTAAATCATTAAAATGCCTGTCCTCCCTTCATATTTACGAATCTTTGTGTATTAAATTTTTGAACTCTGGTTTAAATGTTGTTTCTAGCTGTTACCCCCTTTATATTAATTTGAATAACTACCTACTAAATTTTCTCTTGTGACCCTGTCTCCTTTTTACTTCAGTTTTTTGTGGCTGTCAAGTGAGCATGGTATGTTGGTTTATGCTTGTGATTTTTCATTTAACTTTTTATTAGTAAAGATTTTTTAACAATTTTACGTTTGAATGTCTTTAGTTTTAAGTTTTATTTTTATCACTTGTATATTTTTGTCATTTATATATTTTTTTACTTTCGATTTGATTTTGGCTTATGCCTGTTTCTGCTGCATAATTTTAATTTTTATTCTTGAACAGTTTTAATTTTGTACTCTAGATTAATGACGTTTTTGCTCTACATCTTCATTTTTATCCTAAATGTGTGTGTGTGTGTGTATACTCATCACGGGGGGGATTTTGCCCTTACATCGGAAAAAACATTCAAGGGTAATTATTATTTACAAAGGCAATCTTAAAATCAGTGTGAAGATAAAATTTCATCACAACACTAAAAGGGGGTGTCCATAAATGATGTCATACAATAAGTATTAAGAGATCAAGATTAGATAAATAAGACCTTCCTGATCCAAATCCATGTTGGAAACTTTAAATAAGATTAAAACACACACACACACACACACATTAGGGTGGTCCATAAAATTGAAGTTTTGATTTTTTGTTATTGCCGGGCGGTAACTTGTGAGGATGAATGAGAAAACACCTCTGGCCAATTTTTTCCCAAATCAATCACTTTTTAGGGGTAGCACACAGTACTTCATTTTTGCACTTTTGCACTACCTAGTAGATTTACTTGTATATTATGTCCCAGTTCCAGTAATACATCTTTCCCTTGACAGATTATTGGTGTAGTGTTCATTGGTTGTGTTTAGTGGTTGGATATATGATGACAAGTTCGAAGCTCTTGCTTTTATCTCCTTGAAGGAGATAAAGTGAAGGACAAGCTTCTTGGAAGCAAATTACCATCACGTGGAGAAGTATTGTCATGCTTCCTTCATCACCACACTAATTTCAAGGAGGAGTTGAAGGAAAGTGCTCAAGTAGTGTGGGGTCAACTTGAAATATTTTGGAACAAAGCTCGAATCCCGACAAGGGAAAAATACAAAGGAATCCAAAAGATCTTGGACCTTCACCAAGATTGGATCAAAATAAAAAAAGGACGAATGAGGAGGAGCCAGAAGCAGGTGAGTTGGATGATCAATGATAAATAAAATAGTTTCTCGAGAGTATGACATATTATACTGTACAATAGTCAATACATTTATCATATATATATTATATATATTTATTATTTATATTTAGGTGTACAACGAAGAGGGATTCAAGGAGACACTTCGGAACCTATTTGATATGGCACATGCTGATGCCTTGTCTCTAATCAAAAACCCAGAAGACAAGGCCTTCTTGCTGGCCCAGCGAGAGCCTGGAAGATGGGGATGCATGGTGGGAGTAGACAGAAAAACAGCAGAAAAAGAAAAACAAGCTGCCCACAGGAAGATGGAGGAGGAGATGCGAAAGAGAAAGGTGAGATTGTTCTTCAAATTCCTACTTTCCTTTCATTTGATTGCAATGATTAGGTTGTTCGTTAACACTAATTGTCCATTTTCTTCGATTGTATTGCAGGCAGTCAATGAAGGTGCATCAACGTCGGGTACAGCAGTATTGGTGTCCTCAACAGAATCCTCAGTCACTGACGAGTCATCCTCCACCGAAGATGAATGGGCAAAAGGTGGAAAGTGACCTCCAAAACAGGTGAAAAGAGTCAAGAATGTGATAACATCAAATCTAGCTGCTGCCCTAGATCGCGCACACACTACGGACAGGATGGCAACCTACATAATAGCAGAGACTGCATTGAGCCTTGGCCACAGCCCAATGAATTTTAACATCACCCGGACCTCCATCAAACGGCAGAGAGAACGACATCGGATCATGATCTGCAGTAGCCTAAAAGCTTCCTTTAAGTCCAGTCCTGCAATCATCCACTGGGATGGAAAACTTATTCCAGACCTCCTCAACACCAGAGACCATGCGCATGTGGATCGGGTGCCTGTGCTCATTTCCTCCTTTTCGGGTCAATCTCAGCTCCTTGGAGTCCCCAAAATACCAACTGGATCAGGAGAACACCAAGCCAGCGCAGTTTTTGAATTAATGACTGATTGGGGCCTCGAAGAATCTGTCGTGGGGATGTGTTTCGACACCACTGCCTCCAATGCTGATCGTTTGAATGGAGCGTGTGTGTTGTTGGAGCAGAAGTTGAAGAAAGACCTTCTCCATTTTGCCTGCCATCATCACATCATGGAAGTGATGATCGGTGGAGTTTTCACTGCTTGCTATGGCCCAACGAGTGGACCTGATGTTCCATTGTTCAGCAGGTTTCAGAGCAAATGGACCTTCATCGACACAGGAACATACGGCACCGGATGGGATGATGAAGAGGTGCATCGACTCTTGGCCCCCATTAGAGATTGGATTCTCCGCTTTGCTGAGGAAAAACACTCCTCAAAATCCTTTCAAGATGACTATCAGGAATTCCTCGATCTGTCCATCATTTTCTTGGGAGGGAGCATTGACAACTACACCTTCAAGCGACCTGGCCCCATGCACCAAGCCAGATGGTTATCTAAGGTGATCTATTCATTGAAGATGTCGCTGTTCAGGGGACAAATCCCAGCCCTCACTTCACGAGAGCAAAAGTGTCTTAAGGATGTCAGTCTTCACTGTTTCCATCTACCTGCAGGCATGGATGACAGCGCCAATAGCTGCTGCTGCGCCTCGCAGCGACCTCAGTCTTCTGCAGTCTTCGGGAATACCATGACCCCAAAATTTCGGAAGTGGCATTAAAAAAACTCAGCAGTCATCTTTGGTATCTTTCGGAGGAGATGATGGGCCTCGCGATTTTCGATCCTGAGGTGTCTGAAGAGACTAAAACAGCAATGGTGAAGGTGATGGAGGAAGTTGAAGGAAAGCCTGATTGCCAGAAGAGAAGGAAAGGTGTTGCTGAGGGGGCTTCAATCGAGTCACTAGCAACAGCAAACTCAAAAAGACTGCTGTTGTCTCTGGGGTCAGGTGTGGGATACCTGAGGAAGGAGGTGCGGGATTGGGACAGTGATCCTGATTACCAAATAGCGAAGAAATCAGTGGCAAACCTCTCTGTCGTGAACGATCATGCAGAGAGGGGGGTTGCTCTCATTAATGAATACAACGGCTGCCACACCAGGAATGAGAAACAACTGCAGTATCTCCTGCAAGTTGTTGCTAACTACAGGAAGCAGTTTCCTCAACCACTGAAGTCAGCCTGGCAACTGGGCGAGAAAACAAAGATCAAATGAGGTGCAGAGGGAATTGTTAGTCAATTCATTTCGGAATTGTTAGTTACCCTAATAGTCATGTACTGTCACCAAGATTAACTTTGCTGTGATTTTCAGATTATACCAAAACTTCAAGTGTCATGTGCTACCCCTACAAATTAACTGATTCAAATAAAACTTTTCCAGAGGTGTTTTCTCATCCATCCTCATAAGTTACAACCCAGCAATAAAAACAAATCACAAAAAAAAATTCCACCCCTATAAGAGTGGACCACCCTAACACACACACACACACACACACACACACACACACACCATTGCCCTCCAAAAATCAAAAAATGGTCCTACAATGCTGTTCAAAGTTTTAGTGTTGTGTATTTATCTAGGAAACACCCCTGTAAATTTTCTTGGAGATCGGTGCATGTTTGAGCTAGCACCATCGTACCAGCAAGTATTGCTATTTCAGCTTATGAACTTCATAAATAAGTGTGAAAATAGCACATTTTATCAGATTTTCATTTCCAGGTCTGGAACGCTGACCCACAAATTTTCCACGTATTATTTTATTGCATTTAATTTTAATGATGCCCTTTTCTTTTCCCTTGACAGTGATTTGATGTTGTGAATAGAGAATTTAATCATGGATACACCGCAAGATGATGAGTATGTCAGAATGTTATTGGGCACCGTACCCCGAGAAGAAGAAAAGGAAATAAAGGGCTGCAAACTAATAGGCAGGTCTTACTATGTCTGTTAGCAAACCTTCGGGATATGCATTGGGACCAGGCTTTATCTGCCACCATTGACAATGTGCTTTTGCATTACCAGCAGGCGAATGTCCCGACCATTACAGGCAGGAACAATATTGGCCGAGTGATTAAAATTTACTATGACAAAGACTACATGATGCTTATGAAAAAGAATGAGGATAGAAGACGGGCTGATGATCCTGGAATTATGAAGTTTAAATCAGAATTGAGCCTGATGATGAAATTTTATAAGAACACACTGTTGAAAGACATGGCAGCTGCGAAAAAGGGGAAAACTCAGGCCGAACAAGATGCCATCGATACTGACATACTCTTTATGAAAAGCATGCTAAGTGACAGAGTAGCTACCTAGAGTAGCTACCTACTCTGGGGTAAACAAAGTACTCACAGAAAAGGTTCAGAAGCGACAGAAAAGGCAGATGCGAGAAGAGAAGCGACAAGAGAGAGAGCAATGTGATCATGCTGAGAATGTACAGGCTGATATTGATTCACCTATTAGCTCTGATGAGGATGACATTGATGAGGCCAGCACTGCTGAACCAAAGAGAAAACATCGGAGAACAGTGAAAGAGGGAGTTTCAATTTTTGTGCCCCATGATATTCTGAAGTCGGCAGAACTTGTTTCATGCAGTGTTCGAAACAACATCTCGCCGACCCAGCTGAGTGCAATTGTGTACTCCCTTGTATCTGCATGTGGTGGAGATACATCAAAGCTGAGTCTAAATGCAAGGATGGCCCACCGATACTGAGCTTCCATCGTGTCAGAAATAAGTTTAAAAATCATGGATGAATGGCAACCATCAGACAAAGTACTGGTGCACTGGGATGGTAAACTTATGGACACGCTGGATTCCAAAGGCACTGATGACCGCCTGCCCATTCTTGTGTCTGGTGTCAATGGCACAAAGCTTCTTGGAGTCCCACCTCTTCCGCATTTGACTCAAAAAGCTGGCCTGGTTCAAGGAGACTTGATATCAACAGCAACCAAACAACTTCTGGTCGATTGGGAGTGTGAACAGAATGTCATTGGTATGGTTTTCGACAACTTCATCCAATACAGGTAAACCTATTTCAAACATCTGCGTGAATTTATCACGACATTAATACCAAAATACAGTGAATGATTTAACAGAAATCTGCAAAAAGCACGTGCCTGAAATGGTGGCCTTAAACTACAATTACATTTTTTTTTCAGGACAAAAAACAGCTGCTTGCGTCTCCCTCCAAAAGGAATTAGAGCATGCCGTATTCTGGTGCGCCTGTCGCAGGCATGTGGGCGAAGTCATCCTAGGTGTTTGCTGGGATTGCTTGAAAGTGGAGGGCTCTTCAAGTCCAAACATAATGGTTTTCCAGAGGTGAGTCATAAGCTTTACAAAATAACAAGGAATATTATTATCTGATGAACAAATTTAGTGGAATTTCTTTTATTAGACTTATAAGATATACTAACACCAAGCAAATGATCGATCATATCAATCTTAATACCCCTAAAACAATATTATAGATTAGTACGAAATACAATAATCCCAATAATTGCATTTCTAGGTTCAAGAACCATTTCTCTCAACTGGCATACAATGCAAAAAAGAAATACTACTACCCCGCAATGCCTGGAGTGTTTGAGGAGCGCCAGCAGGAGATGGCTGACTTCTTCCGTGAATCTCTAGCCCAACCATTTACACGTGGTGACTACAAGGAGCTGGTAGAGCTTTGTCTGCTGCTTGTAACTAAAGGATCCGAGCCAGTGAACTTCACAATGGTCTACCCCGGTGCACTTCACAAAGCAAGGTGGATGGCTAAACTGCTCTATACCCTCAAGATTGTTCTTTTGTCTTTCCAGATCAAAGAGCAGTTTCCCAAAGCCGAGGTTGTGACAAAGTCAAATCAGCAAGTTAGAATGGTTTGCTGTGTTCACAGTCGCTGTTTATGTCCAATGGTGGATTGTTTGCCCCGTTCCAGCAAGTGCGCCACTGAATGACTTGAATTTGGTCGAAACCTTGGCTGAATTTGCCCCATATGATGCCACAATAGTTGACAAAGCACGTGTGGCACTCGGTAGACACACTTGGTACCTAACTGAGGAGTTGGCCCCACTGGCTTTGTTCTCATCCCAAGTACAAGAAAGGACAAAAGAGGAGATGAGGAAGGCCCTTCTTTGCCATGAAGGCACTGAAGTTACTAAGAGAGTGGGGCTCAATCATGGGGGGCTATGGAAAGCCATATCTTCCCCCAGTCCCAGAAAGTGGCACTGCCCTGGTGGACCTAATTGGGCCTGACTCAAGCCGGTTCTTCACCATTTTAGGCATGCCCTATCAGTTTCTCCACAGTCCAGCCAGTGAATGGGCGGATCATAACAACTACCTGAACATGAAACGGGTTGTGGACAAGCTTCAGGCCGTCAATGAGGCTGCAGAGCGTGGTGTAAAACTTTGCCATGACTTTCTTAATGTTGCCAGGGATGAGGAGCGCTTTCAAGAAGTCCTTCAAGTAGTTGAAAATGACAGACTCCGCATTCCTAATCAGCGCAAACGATCATCTGTTTCCGAACAGAAATCATGGTTTCTTGCTCTAGATATATAATACCTTGTGAATATATGATAAAACCCCTTAATGTACCATGAGAGAATAAGAATGATTAACTTTTTTTGTGTTAGTGATAACATCTTTTAATTAAGACAGGCAAATGATTTGTGTTAATATCCCTTATGATGGTTGTGTAATCTCATATATAGGCATGTATGCCATATAAGCAAAATTGCTATTTTTCAAATTGCTGGTGCTCACTTGAATATGCATGAATCTTCAAAAAATTGCACGTGGGTATTTTTTATGTCAATATGCAACACCAAAATTTTGAACAGCATTGTAGGACAAAGTTGGGGCAACTGTCACACCCTAATATATATACAGGGTGTCTGAGAATTATCTGTACAATTTTTGGCTATTATTAAAAGTCAACCATGAAGTGTAGAAATTCCAGTGTGTCCGAACATTATCTGGACAATTTCATCTTTTAATAAAATTCTTGATAACACACGTAAAATTCTTAAACAAGATTATTTAGAATCTGTATTTTCAAAAGTTTCTTTTATTAAAGTAACATTGTTACAAACATTCGATATGTGCACCATTAGTGATTCACAAAACATCCAATCGATACTCCAAATGTTGCCATGTACGCTGCAGCATACATGACTCCAGATTCCTGGGATCTTGGGAGCATTGCTCCAGTAAATTTGACCATGAGAAAAAGTAAATTTGGGTTTGGGTTTTGTTCATCCGCTAGACATTATGCAATTTTTTTGCATATACATTCTTGTACAAACCAATTTTTTTAAATTACAAATTTAGTTATTTTAAGTTTAGTTGGTAATTCCATATTTAACAATTATTTTTATTTTTTGTTAAGCTTCAATGTTTTGATAATTAAAATTTTATTAAAACGTATATTTTTTTAATATAAAATTATCAGGATTGGACTATGTTCCATTGATCTTGGCCAGGTTTGATAAATTGGCCAGATAATTACTTGTGCGGTTTTAAGTAATCCACCATGACTCTAGAATTGAAAAGTTTAGTTAAGTTTAAACTTACTTTTACTTACTTTAACTTACGGGTCATTCTCTGTCAGATCAACCAGTGCCTATAGGCCTGTTCAAAAATCAACTTTTTCTTATTTTCATAGGTTTCTGTACATTTTCCCATGCTTTTTGACCTGAAAAAGCCGAAAATCACAACTATTTTGACCTAGGATGTTGGGAAGCATTGCCGCATGGAGCTTTAAATTTCCTGCTTTGAAATCGGCCAAAGCGCCAATTCCGGGGTCCCTTGAATTATGTTTTGCACTTTAACTTTTGATCTAAACAAGATAGAGCAACAAATTAGGTATCAAATGAAAAAGCATAAAATTAATAAATAATAAAAATAATAATAATAATAATAATAATAATAATAATAATAATAATAATTAATAATAATAATTGTCTATCATTTTTCAGGAAACAACAGAAACTCAATCAGAATCTAGAAAACCATCTACAAGTTACAACTTCATAATGGCATTAAGCAAGGAGCTGAGGGAGCTCCGTGGGCACACAGTTGATATCTCAGAACCTCCACGTACTGTCCACAGGCAGGTGTCAACTGGGCCATCTACCAGATCTCTCACTGAAACTTTCCTGGTTCGATACCCTTCAGCTTTTATCAGTGATTCCCAGCTTCCCACCAATAGACAGGCGTTCCAGTATTTCCTTAATCTTCAGAATTTACCGGAAAATGCAGGGAGGCCCATGGTTCAAGACCTTGCATATGAAACAGTTGAATCTATCATCCCATTCTGGCAGATGGCTAGGATCAAGACAATGACCAAGTACAACGCAATGAAGCTCTTCATGAAACTACATGAGAAACATCGTGCTCTGGTGAAAAGCAAAGGAAGAGCAAGTAACCCTGGAGGAAAAAGAGGAGCATTTGTGCTGGAATTAGACAGCCTGTTCGATATAGGAGCTCCAGATGCAATCCAGGAAATACAGAACAATAGACTGTTATCCAGAGAGAAGAAAGATGAGGATATCAGGTTCTACGAAGACCAAAAGACTGAGAGGAAAGGTCATATGTCTGGTCATGACAAGATTTTTGAGACAAGATCCCTGCAGCAAGCAGCGAGGAATGAAAGACTGCAGCATAGACAAGAACAAGATAAAACTAATTACTTTGAACGTCACAAAAAGTTTTAAGTTTTACTCCATTGCGATATTTAGCATGTACTTAACAATTACTGTCTTAACATGTTGTACTATTTTACAGCTGCAGCAGAACAAGAGGCAGTTGTTCATGTGGATGACATTACCTGGGGTGACTCAACTGACAACGACGCTAACACAGAGGACATGGATTACCATCAGCCTCGTCCTGGATGTTCTCACCATCAAGACACTGTGACTAGTGTGACTTTGACGTTTCCAAGGAAGGTCATGGAATGTGATGTCATCTGCAATACAGCTGATCGTCTTGGTTTATCAGACAATCAAGTTACTGCCATGGTTTCTGCCACCTTGAAAGCTGGAGGGGCTGATCTGGATAACTTCGCCATCTCAACCTCAACAACACGTCGCAACAGAATGCTGTCCAGGTATAATATCAGCCAGAGTCACATGTCCAAGTTTTGTGAAAACCCCCCACAGTACGCTGCCTTACACTGGGATGGAAAGTTGCTCAAAGATGTCTTGGGCAGTGAACCTGGAAGTACCTCAGAGACTTTAGCTGTGCTAGTGTCTGGTCCACCTTCATACACTGAAGGAAAGTTATTGGAAGTACCTGTCATCGACAATTCTTCTGGCACAGCTCAGGCTGAGGCTTCAATGGATTTACTGGAGACATGGGAACTTACGGATAATGTTACTGCCCTTGTTTTTGACACGACATCCAGTAACGGAGTTCACAGAGGAGCTGCCAAACTGCTAGATAAAATGCTGAACAAAAAGGTGTTTTATCTGGCCTGTCGACATCACATCCTGGAAATCCTAGTAGGAGCAGTTTGGGAGAAGCTGTTTGGGAAGGTGAAGGGGCCAGATAATCCCTGGTTTGAGCATCTGAAGGATGTTTGGACGGACTTGTCCAAGGAAAACCCAAAGATGCTGGCTATCAACAGCAAATGGCTGAAGGAAAAGAAGAAGAACAGTGAAGAAATACTCCAAGACATTCTAACAGCAGAAAGGCTTCCAAGAGCCGACTACAGGGAAATGGCTGAACTGACAGTCATTGTTCTTGGAGGAACGCCTCCTCGAGGTATTCACTGGAGTCGACCAGGCGCCATTCATCAGGCCAGATGGATGGCTAGAAACCTGTACTCCATGAAAATGCTGATGTTTGCAGATCAACTTGAGTACGAAGACACTGTATCAAAGCTGGAAAGACAACACCTTCCTTGCGCTGTTCTACACTCCTGTATGGATGATGTCAATGTCTGCTGCAGATGCTCCCATGAATGATCTAAGTCTAATCCAGGACATGTTGAAGTACAAGAAAACTGACCCAGAGCTTGCTGATGCAGTACTTAATAAGATGGAAAACCACAAATGGTACCTGACGCAGGAAGTCGTGCCATTTGCCCTGTTCAGCAGTAGATTGAGTGACACATTGAAGCACGACATTGCTGCCCAGTTACATGCCACTGAGAAGCCAGACAGCTTCAGAACAGGAAAGCCTCTATTCCAGAGAGTCACAGCTAAGACCACCCTGGTTGATCTCATTGGCCCAGAATCACATTTCCTGCTGGACACACTGAACATTGGATCCGAGTGGCTTCTGGAACCTGTCACGTCTTGGCCACAGAATGAGGACTACAGAAAAGCGTTGGACTATGTTAAGAATCTGAAAGCGGTGAATGACATTGCTGAACGTGGTGTCAAGATGATGAGCGACTTTGCAAATGTCATAACAACAGATGCCAAGCAAAGGGACTATCTCCTTCAAGCTGTGGAGTTCAACAGACGCCACTTTGACAGCTTCAAGAAACAAACTCTCAACAACTGACTGTGTAAATGTCATTATGAAATTAATCATCATGTAATGCTTTCACTTCTTGATCAATTAGACTTGTGACAAAATGTTAATCTCAAATTTGTGTCATGAATAAAGCGCCTTGTCTGCCTTGAGTGTGAGAAAACGAATTTTGTGATATTTCTGAAATCTTTGTATGTACCAATGTGCCATTTCTTGTTCCAAGACTATCATAATTGTATAAGTTAGAAAGAGGATTAAAAACACTTTAATTTGGTGCCTATTTTGTTGCTCTATCTTGTTTAGATAAAAGGTTATAGTGCAAAACATGATTCAAGGGACCCCGGAACTGGTGCTTTTGGCCGATTTCAAGGCAGAAAACGTAAAGCTCCATGCGGCAATGCTTCCCAACAACCTAGGTCAAAATAGTTGTGATTTTCGGCCTTTTCAGGTCAAAAAGCATGGGAAAAAGTACAGAAACCTATGAAAATAAGAAAAAGTTGATTTTTGAACAGGGCTACAGTGCCTAACACCCTCATCTCTCAGATTTTGCTGAAATTTGGTTTATAGGGAGGTTGTGGGCCCTGAATCCATTTCTGAAATTATAAGGTCAATCCAACCAACGGTTCAAGAGATATGACCTCGGGAAATTTGAGGTCACTTGCGAGGTCACTAACATTTGGCGACCCATAACTTGGGTAATAATGGTCACAATTATATAAAAGTATATATATTTAGAATCAGAAAACGACAAGGAATCCAAATATGCAAGTGTTAGAACTCTAGGTTGAAAAATAAAAAAGTTACACTGTAACCAAAATTTGAGGTCACGATTTGACCTCTGGGGTATCAAATGAGAATTTTTTTTTAAATGTAAAAAATGAAGGCATAGGCATTGGCTATTAGAATCAGCAAAAAAAAGTTTGTTTATGTTAGTATTTTTCATGTAACTAACATATAAGTGAACACCATATTCATAAGTTGTGCGTCAATTCTACCTATTTTTTCACACTTAAGCTCATAATTTGACCTATAGAAATTAAAATTACATTTTTTTATAGATATAAAAACAAAGGCAAAAAATGTAAAATTGTATTTCACTGCTAATCTACACTGGCAATAATAGTTATAATAGTGAAAGGGGAAGACCTACTTAGAGGATTCATGTGCTAGCCTAATACAATTTTTGCATGCTCGATGCTCTCATCAATTTCTTTTTGTGGAAAAATGTATTGAATTCTGCTGCCTCCTCTTAGGGTAGGACAACTCATTACAGTTAATATATGATGTCCTGGCACTGCACATGAATCCTTGTTTGATGGATAATAATATGCACTTGATCCTGATGACCCAGAGGGATGTAGAAAGTTCACAGTGAAATCATCAAACTCTTCACAATATTCCTCCACAATTCCATACCAAACTTGCATGTCATAAATGCAGCCAACATACTCTCCTGGTTTGACACATTTTAGGTTACCAAGCATTGCAGGTTCATTAGTAAAATGACTTTTCCTTATTCTTTTCTTTTCTCCAATGCCACTTGAAATGGGATACACCATCAGTTCTTCCTTGTTTAGGGGAACAAATCTATGATATTTCTGAGTTCCAGGAATAGCCCTACTATCCTTGAATCGATGTTCCAACCGTTCTTCTGCATCTTTCAAATCAGCTGTAGTTACAAAGAAAAAAATTTATCTTCTTGCTCAAGTTTTCTTCACAAAACTGAAACACATGTTCTGGTGTAAGAATTTGCCTCTCTCTAGTTCTCTGCAAACTGGCACGAGCAGTAGCTCTTTTCACTGTTCCTCCAATCCCATCACATGCATTTTTGCCATGGGATGTAGCAAAGAAGTGCCATTCACAAGACAGACCAAAATCCTCTTCATGTAACAGAGATTTGTGAAATTGTATCTGTTCTTATATTGGCCAGCACATCCATCTGAGAAATAGTGCACCTTCTTCAATTGTGGGCATCTGAATTTAACATATGTCATAAGCTTCAATATGAATGAGTAAACCATTATAGTGTTGTGTTTTAGTGATGCAGATAAGAAACAGACACTAAAATGGCTAAGTTCCTGGTCTGCAGATGATCTATAATAGATGACAAAAGGGTGAACTGTACACTGTGAATTGTCCCAGTGAAACCCTTGGGCAGCATCCTGGACAATGAAAGAATAATTCTCAGAGAAATCACCCTATAACTACCTCGCTCTGAGGTGGTAGTGTTTCTTTCAACTGCTTGAAGTACTGTGATTGTTGCTGAGCAACAAAGTGATGACGAACCATGCAAGATATTTTCATGCTTAGGGATGATAAGTATTCATGAAGTGGCTCCACCTTATCAACCATTGTACAACGGTCAACAGTCACCCATTGCTTGTAAGATATTTCATTTGGAGCTGATTTCACACTGTCAAGTAACTCAAGAAAATCCAGGACACCCTCTTCTCTTGGGCAATCATTGCAAAGTTGCATCATGCAAGTCTCTCTTTCTGTACTGCAGACACTGTAATCCATAAGATCCTTGTATGAAAGACCTCTTTCTCCCAATGCAGCCAGCTGCAATTTTGGATTTTGATGGTATGTGCAGACACAGACAGAATGAGTCCCACCACTACCAGCAAGCACACAATATGATGGCCATAATTTTGCAAATGTGGAAAATCCTATTTTGGGATTCTTTTCATCATTTTTATATAGTTCAAACATCTCTCTTAAATTCCCGAGGACCAATCGTTTTTGCACCTTCATTGCACCTTCAGCACTGATAACTTTCACGCAATCCTTTTGGCCAGGACACATACGACTAACCTCTTCTGACTCATAGAATCTTCTAACTATATCTTTGTGTTCTTCAGATATCACTTTTCCTTTGCTCATTAGTGGAATCTTCGGAAGGATTCCATGTTCTGATTTAAGTGAACGGCTTCTTTTCACCATGTATGTTGTAGTTTGAAGGAAACTAGCTGTTTTTTCAATTGTGTATGGTGTGAGTGTCAATATTTGTAGTTTGTGGTGGTGACATTTGCTCTCCAGGAATGACTGTTTCAATTCATTTATTAATTTGTCTAGATGTTTTTCAGATTTAGTTTCAGGTTTTGAAGTATCACTTACCTCCTCGGTAATTTGAACACCATAACTGAGTTCTAGCCTCTCCTTCAGGTGTTTCTGAGCAGATGATAGCTTACCACGAGCCTTGCGCTTTTTCTGGCTTAATGACAGCCCTTCTGAAAAGAACAGAAAAAAAGATTTCACACACCTGAATATTAGTAATTAAATATTAATTATAGTACCTTAAATGCTATATAATTGGCTATATAGTAGATCAAACAGACCTTGTAGTAAAGTATAAGTTATTATATTAATTTATTACTTACTTTTTTTAACTGGTGTTTGGTCCAGAAATGCTAGAACTGGTTCAACTGAAGTTGAAGGATTTTCCTTTATCAAGCAATCACTGTCATTGTCCAGATCTTGAATTGAAGAGATGTTACTCAAGCCACTGATAGTAGATGATTCATTTGAATCCTGCTCAGACTCGTTGTTTTCAGTGGTACTAAGTGTAGTGGGGTTTTTCATTATCAGTGTCCAGCAGTTCACACACAACAATGAGTCTTTTTTCACTCTTCCAGCACATTTTTCAACAAGTACATCAGTCACTTTTCTAAGATTGATTGTTATGCGTTTCTTGTGTTTTTGAATAGGGTCCTGGCAGTATTTCAAGTGCCGAACCATTGTATTTTGATCTGTAAAGATATAGGATTTACAATTAGGTAATATATATTTTTTAGAAAACATATAGCTATACACACTTAATATTTTAGGCCTTGATAGTCTCTGAGGCTCATTAAAACACCATACCCACCAGCCACCCACAGTGCTGGCTGGAACTGTACTAACCTGTAGACAAGGAATTTTGCAACTATCTGTGTTGATTCTGCACTTAGACAAGTAGCAACATGTTTCAACAGGTTTGTTTAGGCTACATGTGAGCTTAGTCTTCCCCTTTCACTATTATAACTATTATTGCCAGTGTAGATTAGCAGTGAAATACAATTTTTATTAAATTCTTGGAGCTTGAGGTCAAATTGATAGCTAAGATATAAAAATTCCTTGAAATGACAAGCAATTTATAAATATGGTGTTCACTTATAAGTTAGTTACATGAAAAGTACCAACATAAACAAACTTTTTATGATTGTTTCTATTAGTCAAGAACTCTTGACTTTGTTTTTTATATCTATAAAAAATGTAATTTTAATTTCTATAGGTCAAATTATGAGCTTAAGTGTGAAAAAATAGGTAGAATTGACGCACAACTTATGAATATGGTGTTCACTTATATGTTAGTTACATGAAAAATACTAACAAACAAACTTTTTTTGCTGATTCTAATAGCCAATGCGTATGCCTTCATTTTTTACATTTAAAAAAAAAATTCTCATTTGATACCCCAGAGGTCAAATCGTGACCTCAAATTTTGGTTACAGTGTAACTTTTTTATTTTTCAACCTAGAGTTCTAAAACTTGCATATTTGGATTCCTTGTCGTTTTCTGATTCTAAATATATATACTTTTATATAATTATGACAATTATTACCCAAGTTATGGCTCGCCAAATGTTAGTAACCTCGCGAGTGACCTCAAATTGCCCGAGGTCATATCTCTTGAACCGTTGGTCGGATTGACCTTATAATTTCAGAAATGGATTCAGGGCTCACAAACTCCCTATAAACCAAATTTCAGCAAAATATGAGAGATGAGGGTGTTAATTTCAATTTTTTTTGGTTGATCTGACAGAGAATGACCCTTACTCTTCCTTACTTTTACTAAGTTTAAAGCACTTACTTTTACTTACTTTCATTGTACCATATTTACTTACTTTTACTCACTTTTACCATACTATATTTACTAACTTTTACTTATTTTGTATTTTTTCAGGTACCGGTAGTCAATAATCAATAATGGATCCTAATATTGATGAAGTTGGAGAGAAAAGTGAGGGTGTTAAAAGGGGTTACTTTTGTGGTCAATGCAAGAACAAATATTCAAAGAAGCAAAACTGGGAGGAACATTTTAATTCCAAAAAAAATATTTGTTACAATACAAGAGGTCCCAGAGTTTGGGCCCACAGCTTAGATATTGCAGTAAAGAAATACCAGGATGAAGTGCAGCAAAGAGATATGGCAAAGCAGTCATTTAGTTTATTCACAAAATGTGCTAGTGCTAGACCTCAGAAAAATGAACCAACTTCATCAACTGCTAGTCTAGAAAATGAAACTTTTTCACTAGATGTTTCACAGACTGAAGAAAGTGCTTCTCCTCCACCTAAGAAACAAAAGGTAAGTGAGGAATCTGCGCATCAGACTAACAAAACTGCTTTAGAGGAATTTGAAAATTCCCAAATCCAGAAGACATTGAATGCAATTTTGCGCCTAACAAAAGAAACTCACCAAGCTGTTGTGGTTAATAAAGAGAAGAGTCAAAATATGCCTTCAAGTTCAAGTGTTGCATCCAAATCTAATAAAGCAAAAAGCAACAAATTTGACATTTCCATAGCCCATTTAAGCAAGTGTAAATCAATACAAGAAATCCTGAACAATGATTTGATCAAATCTACATTCAAATTGGTGGAAAAGAAGGATCTAGGGCATGCTGATGATTCATTTTCAGTACCAAGTGATATAATGGAAAACATTGCAAATAGTGACACTAATATGCCTGATGTACATATAGCTGTTGAGGATGAAGATGATGATAATCAAGAAGATATTGATGATGCTTCTGATGATAAAATGTTTACATTATATTGCATAGCTTGCACAGACCCCAAAGCATGTGCTTCAGACAAACATTCTAACATAAAAGGTTACTTCAATGTTAAAGATTTAACCTATGTATGCAAACAAGGAGAAAATCAAGAGAGATGGTTTAGAAATCTGAAAACCCACCTGAAGAGACATTTAATTAAACTTCAGCATCATCAAAGAGCTGCTGTTTATGAAGTGATGAAAACATCTTCTCGGAACACTACTAAACGCATAGAAGACTTATGTGGCAACATCTTATACTACATAATGAAAACAAACACTGCATGGGCTCTATATCCAGTACTTCTAGCTGTATTACATAGGTCAGGTTGTGAGGTTTGAAATTTGAATCATAGCACACATGCGTGCGAGACAATTTGTGAGCTATTAGATAATCAACTTAAAGAACAAACTGTAAAGTGGTTCTTAGAACAAACTTCAGTAACAATAACAGCTGACATTGGAACAATTTTGGGATTAAGCATGCTAGTTGTATTAGTTATGAGTGAAGAAGATAAGACTGTAAAACTTGCTGGGATAAATTTAGTACGCAGCAAATCAGGAGTTTATTTGGCCAATGAAATTTTTGATGTGTTGAAGTCTCCTAATCACTTGAAACTATCTGAAGAAGCAATTAAATCCAAGGTATCTGGAATGGTTGGAGATGGGGCTTTTTGTAAGGACAACGAGCCATTTAAAAACGAAATGAAAAAGTTGTTTGGAGAAAATTTCAAATTTCGATGGGACTTAATGCATCTTGTGAACAGAGCCCACGTTGATGCATTGAAGAAAATTTGTAAACTAAGTGAGCTTTTAGACTTTATTCAGAATCACTCTTCAAATCTGAGATCAGGCCTAGACTATACCAATATGGTTCTTGACAATATCATTGGTTTTAAGAGACCAAAACTCAAATCTGATACTCGCATGGTTAATTACGAATTTGATCAATTTGACAGATTTGTGGAAAATTGTTTTTTTTTTTATCATCCACAAGAGAAAGAAATTAGTGCCAAGTTCTATGTATTGATTTCCTATGTAACAAAGATTATGTAACAGAAGGAGGGAAAACTGCTATGTTAAGAGTGATGGAAACAATTTCCAAATTAGCTAATGGAGGAAATGCAAATGATGTAGTTTCTGAATTTAAGCACGATACCACAGGGCAGCAAAAGGAACTAACAGCTGAGGATTACATCCTAAATGAAGTTTACAAATACATCGAGAAACGTTCTGATTACTACCAGGTTGCTGAAGTTGCTAGACCATCCAGAACCAGATCTGAAAGTAGTTTTACAAAAGACTCAGTGATAAATTGGCTGACAGAATATATAGAACAGCTGTGGAAAGGAATCACAGAGAGATTAAAGCATTTTGATAAAGATGGATCAACTGCCTGGAGTGAAGCACCAGCTGAAGGGACATTCTCCATTCTTGGTTATATTGTTGAACACAAAGGATCCATTAAGCCATCTCATTTGACTAAGCTGTGCAGAATTGTGAAGGAGGGTCCAGCTCCAGGCACTAGATCTGCTGTAATGATCACACAGAAAGCCATTGATCAGTGGCCAAGCATACATGGCGGTAAATTCACAACAAATGCCTACATGCAAGGTCTAACATCGTCCACTGTTGCTGCTGCAATGAATAAATAAACTTAAGGTGAGTTATAAACTGTACATTATTGTATTATTATGTTTAGCAAAAACAATTTGTAATTGGTATGTCGTCAATTCAAGAGTTTACTATCATTAACCTATCTAGTGGTGTAAGGGAAAAAAAAGTAAATTCAGAGCTGTGCTCCAGTAAATTTTTTCAAATCTGGAGTCATGGCAGCATATCCACATCAATTCGCTCAATAGCAGCTGTGATTCTTACTTTTAAATCATCAATGTCTGTCACCCGCGTACATTTCTAAAAAACTTGTCAAAACGTGGTATCAGAAAAAACTTAATGAGATTCTCTGTAAAATGGGACAACACTGGAATTTCTACACTTCATGGTTGACTTTTAATAACAGCCAAAAATTGTACAGATAATTCTCGGACACCCGGTATATGTATATACAGTATATATATATATTATATATATATATATATATATATATATATATATATATATATATATATATCCCCGCAAGGGGGTTCTAAGCTCGTGCTCTTGAGTGCTCTTTGTGCTCGTTTGTACGTGCTTGTTCCTGGAGGTTTCACGTGCGCCCTCCCGGCCCTAGCACCCAAGGATGATGGGGCTCGACCCTGCAGTCCTTGGTCTTTTTCCACTTCGACTGTCCCCTCCACCCTTTCTTTTTCCTCTGTCTTTCCTCTCACTTTTTCTTTGTTTTTCCACGAGATATGCCCTTTTAAATAGAGGCGAATCGGTTCTTCCCGAACTTAAAAAATATATATATATATAATATATATAATATATATATATATATATATATATATAATGTGTGTGTGTGTGTGTATGTGTTTTAATCTTATTTAAAGTTTCCAACATGGATTTGGATAAGGAAGGTCTTATTTATCTAATCTTGATCTCTTAAGACTTATTAGAGTGTAATTGATCAGGTAAATGATGGACATGATAGCATATAGATTTATTTGGATTTTAGTAAAGCATTTAACAAGGTTCTACATCAGAGACTTCCATATAATTTTAAAGCTCATGGGATATTAGCCATTAATTTGGTAGAAAAATGGTTACAAGACATAGAAGGGAATAATTTTAAATGAATGCGAATCAGTGGCAGAAAATTAAAAGTGGGGTACCATAACCTACAGTACCCCACTTTTCATTTTCTGCTACCCTGAGTTACATTCTAATGGACCTAACACTGATTCCTATGGCATAAGAATCAGTGTTAGGTCCATTAGCTACTCTTTATTGTATATCTAAATAATTTAGAGAAAGGATTACGTAATAAAATACCTAAATTTGCAGACGATGCAAAAGTATTTGCCCCAGTTACTATAGCTATAGAAAATTTCTTAGTGACAAAAAGATCTTGATAAATTAGTTGCCTAGACTAGTAAATGGCAGATGAAATTCAACATTCAAAACTGCAATGTCTTCTATTATGGCAGAAATAATGTAAACTTAAGTTAGCTCTGAGATGCAAAGAAACTGATTAAAGGATATTAGTCAGGATAAAGATCTTGGCATTATAGTTAGTTGTGACCTGAAGTTTTTTAAAGAGTGCTCAGAGGCTTCAACAGGCAAATAAAATGCTAAGAACTACTAAGAGGAATGTTAGTTACAAAAATAAGGAAGTCATCTGTAGATTATATAATTTTTATGTTAGGCCTCACTTAGAATAGCTACGGTACTGCATTTAAGCTTGGTTACCCCATCATAGGCAGGATATAGATGTTCTTGAAGCTGTGCAACAATGAGATGGTGTGGTTAAAACTCCAAGTTTAGTGGAGAGCTCCCAAACCCCTTAGTAAGGCCTGAGGTTTCAGTAATCCCCATTGGGTCAGAGCTTTCTCAGAAAGCCAAGCCTTCAGTTACTAAAAATGTTTTTCCCTCTCTTTTCAATTGATTAGCTATAACAAATTTGAAATTCTCTCAGTATAGAGAATAACCAGAACTTTGAGGCAATCATATGCCCATTTCTGGAGATGGGAAAGCATCTCGCTTCTCCTTGATGGTGTGGTAAGTGATCCTATAGTCTTGTTTTTACCATTGGTGTTTTGTATTGCTTAACCATTAGCTATAAGGACCATGTCTAACATATTTGGATCACTCAAAATTATCATGTAAAGATCATAATCATTTTTGAATGCCTGACTCCCTTTATAAAAGACCTTGCTGAAAAACCAAACTTCAGTTATCAATATGCATCACAATGGATTTTGAGCTTTCTCAGGCTGTGAACTAAATTGTACCTTTAACTGCCTTACGAGCAACATATTAATGCACACACACATCCCAAAATTTTAGAACCTTAATTATTATTATTGTTAATTTTGCCCCCCTTTTCTGGCATCATTGCACTCATGGATTCCTGTAGGTCCACTGATGCCAGTGCTGAGGGGATAATCCCTAAATGTTTGTTGGTTCTCCTCTTTATCAGGGATTTGTTTTTGATTGGGACATTTGCTTATTGAAGTGAATTCAGACAAAGCTTTTCCTCCCCCAAAACCTGCACAAATAATGAAGCCAGAGTTCACACACATTTTTTTTTTGTTATAAACATTGCTTTTGTTTGTACTGATTGAGCCAAGAATACCTTTAATGACTGTGATATGAAGGACAGTGTGTGTGGAGTATCAAATGACACAGCTGGGACTTATCAGGTTTACACAATTTGGGCAAACACTCATTGACTTTGCCCTAGTGACTAATATTCTTTGTTCTTTTGTATTAATTATGCAAGTTCCTTTTATTCTGTAAGTCTTGTCTCCTTCGTGTGGTAATGGGCTGGTGACAGCCAATAATTTAATGGTTTTATTTTATGTTGACATTTTTGTGTGGTATGGGACTAATGTTTAGTTTCTTTTGGTTTGTAGTAATTTTTTTTTTTTTTTTTTTTGCCCAAGTGCTTAGTTGGTTCTGGATGCACACTGGTGTATGATCAATAAAATTATTCAAATTTTCTTTAGTTACCTGTAAAAACTTGCCTGCTGATGCAATTAACCTCGCAAGTGATATTTTTGTTTCTTTTTCTGATTAAATTGGGCAAAGCAGACTGTACTTTTCTTAAATCCTTCCACCATAAGCAAAGGACTAAATCTTTAAAAGAGGAAGACTGGCTATGCCCCAGAGATCTTAAAGGTGAGAACCCAGTTTCAAATTGGTAGGAGCCGCCTATCTGACATAATCTCAACCATACTAAAAGCGAACTTGCTCACCTCATTTCTCTCATTCTTAGCAGTGCGGGTGGTGCTGAAGTCAAAGGAGTCATTTTTATTCAATTGAAGGCCCTCTGGGTGGTCCTCACTGGCAGCTCAATCTCCCATCTCAGCAACCAGCAGCAGCTGCCTTGACCCAACTAACAGAGTATCCAGTAGGTGAGTAATGCAAATGCATTTTTACAAGATAACACCTACTAGCATCACACCCCCATTTCAATGTGGAGATACAAAAGCAATGAAAGAGAAACTCTAAAATATTTTTGATGATAACTGCATTAATTCAGTACAGTTTAAGTGGACCAATACAGACAGGTCCAATCTTGAATCAATTCACATGAGTTCAGATGAATATATTGAACATTTCTGTAGCAAACTTCAAGAATACCAAATCCATGATTTCCTGACCAAGATGCAAGCTAATTATTACAATGAAACTAAAATGTTGCTGAAACCAAGTGAAGTCCTAGTAGTGTGCGATTTTGCCAAAAATTACTCTTGTTCTCCAAGATGAGGTGCAGAGTTTTCACTGGAACAATCAGATGGCAACTCTACATCCATTTGTTTTGTATTATAACAAGCAAAATGAGATTGCTCACCTAAGCTTTGTTGTCATATCTTGAGTGCAATATTCATAACAGTTTCAGTACATTTGTCTCAAAAGCATCTCAAACTTCATAAAAGAGAACATCCCATCCATCAACAAAATCATATACTTTTCAGATGGCTGTGCTGGACAATATAAAAACTGCAAAAGCTTTCTGAATCTTTGCCACCACAAAGATGACTGGAATTGATGCAGAGTGGAATTTTTTACAAGCAGCCATGGGAAGGGACCATGTGATGGTGTAAGAGGCACTGTTAAGAGGTTAGCTGCTAAAGCTAGTCTGCAAAGGCCTTATGATAAACAAATCCTTACTGCACAACAGCTGTATATATTTACCAAAGATAATAATAATAACAACATTACGCCACATTTTTCAACCAATGAAGAATTTCTCCTCCAAACTAGACATTCAAAAGCAAGCTGGTACTCAGAAAATACACCATTTAAAACCAGTTTCATTAACTTCACTAGAGGTTAAGCATTTCTCAGCATCAGGATATTCACGCATTGAGAAAGTCAGTGAAGAAGAACTTATACCTGAAGAGAAACTACATGGTTTTGTTATTGCTGTATGATAACCTTTGGTGGTTAGCATGCATTTTGGACAAAACAACTGAGAAGAGGGAAGTAAAAATATCTTTTCTTCATCCTCATGGTCCCAACCCATCATTCTTTTTTCCTCATCAACCAGATATTCTTACAATTACATACTCTGATGTTTTGACAAAAGTAGAGGCATCTACAGCAACTGGAAGACTATACTACCTCACCAAGGAGGACACTGCTAAGGCCTCCAAGGTGGTCCTTGCTTAGGGGATGAAATTTCAAGTTGAACATTTTTCAGCTCCCACCCGCGGAAATCGTTTGAATGGTCGAGAAAACTCTGTGATTTATTTTTTTAATCGGACAACATTTACCCCTCCCTCATTGAGCATTACCATTAAGCTAATTTTTTGACTTTCAAGTAAATGTTACATAATTTGTAATTTTTTTTTTTTCATTCTTTCCAGATTTTCAGTGGTTGGATAACTAATGTGTGTAAAACTGTAAATTCTAATGATTATAATTTAAACTGAATAACTCCTTTAACCATAAGTCAAGCTACCCATCAGTGGTTGGATAACTAATGTGTGTAAAACTGTAAATTCTAATGATTATAATTTAAACTGAATAACTCCTTTAACCATAAGTCAAGCTACCCATCAGTGGTTGGATAACTAATGTGTGTAAAACTGTAAATTCTAATGATTATAATTTAAACTGAATAGTGAATAACTCCTTCAACCTTTAAGTAGATAACCTGGATCATGGCAGCGAAGCTGCGCTACCTGATTGCCCCGCAGGAATCGATCGCCGGGTCGCAACTTCCTTCGCAAAAAGAGGTCTTGGCCCTGACGGTCTACAGGATCGACGTCCAGAAGAAGTCACTTCGAGAGGCCGCCAACCAGGTCGTCGAGCTCGTCACCGAGGTGTGGTCCAAGGCGCGAATCCCCCTCCGCCGGAAGGACCACATCGTCACCAAGATTGAGAAGCTCCACAAGGAGTTCAACGATGTGAAGAGGAACAAGGGGCGAGCTGGCGCTCAAGCGAAGCGGGAGGACGAGTTCAGCGAGCGGATGATGAACCTGTTCGACGTCGCTGCCTGCCGCTAACGCCATGGAGCTGCTCAAGAACGAGGACAAGGCGTTCCTCCTCGCTCAGCGCGAACCCCGTCGGCGCGGCAAGCTGGGGTCCGTCGACTCGACGCTAGCCGCTGTCGATGCCCGCGCATCTCAACGCCAAGGGGAAGAAGACCGACGGAGGCAGCGAGCCGAGGAAGAAGCGACGACATCTACGGCCCGAGTGGAGCTCGAGTGGTCTTCGTCCTCTTCCAGTGGTGCCGCAAGCGCAGCGGAGAGCGACGACCATGGAGAAGGGAGCCCTCGGGCTCCGAAGCGCTCCAGGCGGGGCACGACAAACATCGTTTCGGCGGCTGTGGCGTCGTCGCTGGATCGCATGAAGGTGACCGACCGAGGAGCTGTCTACGTCCTGACAGAGGTTGCCCGGTCGCTTGGGCACGACGTCGCAGAGCTCAATATCAACCGCAGCTCCATCCGCCGACACCGGCGCAGGCACCGCTCCAGGCTCAACGTGGCGCTCAAGGAAGAGCTGAGGGCCGGCAAGCTCATGCAGGACTTGACGAGCAAGGAGCAAGTCGATCGGCTTCCCATCTTGGTCTCCGGTAACGGCGCGGTGCAGCTCCTGGGCGTCCCGAAGCTGCCGAGTGGAACGGGCTCTGAGATGGCCAAGGCCGTCCTCAACGCGTTGGAGTGGCTTGTCATTCGATACCACCGCCTCGAACACGGGCCGGAACAACGGAGCGTGCGTCCTCATCGAGCAACACCTCGCGAAAGACTTGCTCTACTTCGCGTGCCGCCATCATGTGCTGGAGCTCCTCCTCGGTGCGGCGTTCACGGCTGTGATGGGCCCCACGTCCGGTCCTGACGTGACCCTCTTCAAGCGTTTTCAGGAGCGCTGGGATTTCCTGGACAGAAGCCAGTACGAGTCCGGCGCTGCGCACCCCGATGTCGCTCCTCTGCTCACCACTGTCGACACGGAGTGGTTTGAGAAGGCGATAGTCGAGAGAAAGGACCTGCGCGACGATTACCGTGAGCTGCTCGAGCTCACCCTCCTCTTCGTCGGTCACGTCCCCCCGCGAGGAGTGCGTTTCCGAGCTCCCGGGCCGATTCACCACGCCCGCTGGATGGCGAAGGCAATCTACGCCTTGAAGGTCTGGATGTTCCAACAGCAGTTCAAACTCACAGCGAGGGAGGAGAGTGGCCTCCGGAGCATCTGCATCTTCGTCTGTCGGGTCTACGCCAAGGCGTGGACGGAGGCTCCGATCGCCGCAACTGCCCCCCGAAATGACTTCGCCCTCCTCAAGGACCTGCTGGCCAACTCTGACATCAACCCTGCGGTGGCCAAGGCGGCACTGACCAAGTTCCAGAACCACCTCTGGTACCTGTCGGAGGAGCTGGTGGCGCTGGCGCTGTTCGATCCGGGGATCGCCGTCGATCAGAAGAGGAAGATCATCGCCTCTCTCCACGACCGGGTCGGTGAGGAGTCCCCGGCGAAGCGGCCCACGCTGCCAAACCGAGTACTCGCCGGGCTTCAGTTGGAAGACCTGGCGTCATCCAACACACGAGGTTTCTTCGAGAAACTTCGACTGGAGGACGGCTTCCTCGAGGTCGACCCGGAGACCTGGCCGAAGCGGGAAGACTTCAAGACAGCGGCGGCACGTGTGGGAGGGCTCGCCGTAATCAACGACCATGCCGAGCGAGGAGTTGCCCTCGTCCAAGAGTACAACCGGATGCTGACCCACGACGAGGAGCAACTCCAGTTCCTCCTGCAAGTCGTCGCTCGCCACCGCTGCCAGTTTCCGGACTCTCGGAAGCGAACCCTACAGACCCAGGATCGCTAACCGGGCAACAACTCCGGGGGTAAAAGTTCAAGGTCGATGAGGGAGGGGTAAACGTTGTCCGATTTAATAAAAAATTCAACTAGAGAGTTTTCTCAACCATTCGAATGATTTCCGGGGTGGGAGCTGAAACTTCCCAACTTTGAATTTTAAGGACCACCCTAATATATATATATATATATATATATATATATAATATATATATATATATATATATTCAGGGTGGGGCAAAAGTCTGGCCCCATAGGAGGTTTATGTTCACATAGACTAAAATTTTGGTTTGGTTCGTCGCATTCTCTCTACCAATCATTTTCATCCGTATAAAGTCCAATTAGTCCAGGAACTACACGGTGATGACCTAGATCGTCATAGGGAGTATTGTCAGTGTATCATGTTCAGTGACGAAGCAATTTTTTACCTAAACGGTTCAGTCAACAGACATAATGCACGATATTGGGCTAAAGAAAATCCACATTGGATTGAGGACGGACGCTCGCAGTAGCTACAACCCAAGAGTTATGGTATGGGCTGCTATGTGGGGAGATACGATAATTGGCCCATACTTTTTCCCTGACACTGTAACTGGTGAATCATACCTTCATTTGTTAGCAAATTTCCTTACGCCTCGATTGTATGAACTACCATTATGGCATCGGAGAGATATGTGGTTTCAGCACGATGGGGCTCCGCCGCATTTTGCAAGGGCCATTCGCGAATTTTTGCAAGAAACATTTCAAGGGAAATGGATTGGTCGACGTGGGCCAATTGAATGACCGCCCAGATCTCCGGACCTGACTCCTTTGGATTACTTCTTATGGGGACACCTTAAATCAGTTGTGTACGTTAACAGGCCAAGAACAATACAGGTGCTAAAGGATACCATAACAGCAGAATTTGAAGCCATAAGAACGAATATTACCATCCTCAGGAATGTGCAAACGTCTTGCGTCAACCGGGTTACAAAGTGTTTAGAAGAAGGTGGACGTCAATTTGAACACCTATTGTAATTTCTGAATTAAAACATTAAGGTAGGCCGAAATTTTCTTTTCCATTATAAACTTCTTATGGGGCCAGACTTTTGCCCCACCCTGTGTATGTATATATATATATTTTTTTTTTTTACTGGGCATGCCCGTATCAACCCAAGGAAAGATGGGTCATGTTGTTGTTGTTGTTGTTGTTGTTAGTAACCTCCAGGGTCAAAACCCTCAGTGCCGAAAAACTAAGCCACTCAAGCCTCGCCTAGAGGTTCCCTAATCCCAGTGTAAAGTGCTTGTCTATGTATGTGGAAGTGATGTGTTTATCCCAAAGACAGTGTTGAATGAAATGTGTGCAGGTATGTATATATATATATATATATATATATATATATATATAAAATGGAACCATATATTTTCAGGCACAAAACTAATGGATAATCTGCTCGAGAGAAGATTTGTATCAATAAAAATACTCAAAGATCTGGATTTATTTAAAGGTTAGTTTTAATTAAAAGTACTTCCTGCTCATACTTTTCACTGGCCACTTCTAACCTTTTAGGAACATGTTTCACATTGGTAAGTGAACATTTGTAAAAAAAATTGAAAAAAATCAGGGATGGTATATTTTTTTTATTTAAGGTCAAAGGACAAGGTCAACGATATTTTTTTAAATTTTCATTTTAGAGGCTTATGACAAGAGATAATATGACAAGTTGTTTAAGAGCTTCAAAATGACACTAGAATCAGAACTCTAGCTTTATTAGTTATGTGGCTACAGCAATTTGAAATTTGACAATATGTAAAAAATCAGGTCAAAAGGTCCAAATTTTGCAACCAAAGGTCAGCCAGCTCCAAAATTTGGGGAATTTCAGTTTCTCACACATACCTACTAATGTACCAAATATGAAAATCTGAGATGGTCATGTTCTTGGGTGGCTGAATTGACACGGAATGACCCCTTCATGAAATGAGGAATCATCATGCAAAACCTTTGTAAGGTTGTATGTAAGGTAAGATAGATAGATAGATATATACAGTGCCCGCGAAAAGTATCCGATCACTCAAGAAAATACAATATTTTCCCTTGATATTCAGAGACACGTAATTCACTTTCTATTTGTTCTAGCGACATCTGGTAACTTTGAGGTTGCTCGCTGATATGAGAGCTATCCAACGCATTCTCAAATTAGTGTTCTGGTAGCCTTCGTTGCGGGTGGCTGTGTCTCAAATTTGTCAGATTTCACTGTTTGTGTAAATTTCTTGATATTTTTTTTTTTTTACAGAAAGTGGTGTAAATAAAATTTATATATAATGTGTGCTAAAAAACAACTTAAGAGTGATTGTCGAGGTGCTATTGTTGCTTTGCATGCATGTGGGAAATCACAGAGACAGATAGCTAAGGAATTAAACATATCCCAAAGTACCGTTAATTTATGGGTTTCACGGGCTAAGAACAATGGTGGCCTAACCACGCCAGTCCCTAAAAAACGATCTGGCAGACCGAGAAAAACAAATTCGCGAACAGACAAACTTATGAAACGTTTAGTATTGAAAAACCCAACAATAACTGCGAAAGAAATAAAATTTAATATGAATAATTTGTTATCTGGTGTTTCTGAACGAACTATCCAGGAGCGGCTCCAAAAAGAACTCGGATTACCATCTCGCCATGCTGCTAAGAAACCGTTCATTAATGAAAAAATGCGTAAAAAACGTCGCATTTTATAAAAAATACATTCATTGGACTGTTGATGACTGGAAGAAGGTTTTATTTAGCGATGAGTCGACATTTTTGACATTCAGAAGTTGTCCAAAAAAGGTTCGCCGGCCTATTGGCTCAAATAGGATGGACCCTAAAGACAATGAAACACCCTCCAAGTGTGATGGTTTGGGGTTGTTTCGGTTACTATGGGCGAGGAAACTTATATTTTCTTCCGAAGAACACAACTATGAATGGTGCACGGTATTTAGCAATGCTACAGGATAAACTTCCAATGGCAATGGCAATCCAAAGGACAAAAACATACATGCATGATGGTGCACCATGTCACAGGGCCAAAATAGTGACAAAATGGATTACTGACAATAAATTTGATATTTTGGATTGGCCTGGTAATAGTCCAGATCTCAATCCGATAGAAAATCTGTGGCTAATAATAAAAAATAAGGTTGAATGCCACAACACTGGCTCAGTCGAAAAATTACAAGAGGCCATCAAAAAGGTATGGTGCAAGGAAATATCAGTGGAAGTTTGTCAAAACTTGATTAAATCCATGCCAAAACGTCTAGAACAAGTCATCCAAACCAAAGGACAGATTACAAAATACTAATATAAGGTTAGTATACATTTAAACATTGTTTTTTTATGTAAAAAATACAAATTTCAAGGGTGATCGGATACTTTTCGCGGGCACTGTATAATATATATATATATATATATATATATATAATGAATTTCACAATAAAACATGAAATAAATGAATGCTGCAAACCCACAAAGAAAAAGAAAAAAGATTCCAAGGCCTTTCGTGTATTCAGAGCTACACCTCGTCAGGCTGGAATCTTTTTTCTTTTTCTTTGTGGGTTTGCAGCATATATATATATTAGTGTGTCCCAATTTTTTTTGTTCCTGAAGTTTGTCATGCACACCCCCCTAATTTCTTCCACTCGTGAAAACATGCCAGCAAGAAGAATTTCATTCGTGTTCTTTAATTTTAAGGGTCCCCTCAAACCATGTGTTACTATTGCTGAATGGCTACTCTCTACCTTATACTAATTGTAGCATATTTCTTTTCAGGTTATGGATACAAGAAAGCAGGAGACTGTGTGGTTGGTGGGGGTGTTGCGAAATGAACCCCTGGAAACGCTGTGTCAACTCCCGACAGTGGGAAATGTTCTTCGACGTCTGTTGTTCTTCACTCGGAAGAAAAAAACGTCCACGGCGGAAGCTGCCAATGTGGTAGCTGATGAGGTTATGGCGGTGTGGGCTCGGGCATCTATTCCAACCTCCCACAAGCCCAAGTGCGTCGAGAGGATCAAGGCCCTCTCCACGGACTACGAGAAGGTTGCCAGAAACCGAAACCATGGGGGAGAGAAGCAACTGGAGTGGGAAAAGGGATTCCAAGCCAACCTGAATACACTGTTCAAAACAGCTCATGCCAACGCCATGAAACTCATCAAAGTCCCCGAAGATCGAGACTTTCTGAATGACCAGCGAACTGTGCGGAAGATGTACATAGGAGGAGAGGACTTAGAGTTTGCTCGCAGGGCAGCGGAGCGGGAGAAACGCCGAGCAGCTGAAGAGAAGAGGAAGAAGAAAAGCCATGAAGAGATGGACTCACTGCAAGCAAAAGGAATGGTGAAAAGTGGGCTTCTTCTTCTGAGTCCATGGCCGAAGCATCCAATGATGATGTCCAATATTCCTCTCCTGGTCCTTCGGCTCCTCGATCCGCTCCCAAGGACGGCCAAGTGTCGGCAAGGAGGATCATCCAATATCCCAATTTTGCTGCAGCCCTGGATCAAACTGGAACCTCAGTACGCCAAGCGATACACATTGTGGCTGCAGCACTCGCTGCCGCGGGAGTTGAGTTATCCTCGGTCACCTTGTCCAAATCAAGTCTTCACCATTCACGGCAGAAGTCCAGGAAGAACTTTGCAGCCGGAATCAAGACCGAGTTCAATCCTGATACGCCGCTTGTCATCCACTTTGATGGCAAACTCCTCCCTGATTCGGATGGAGGGAAATCGGATTGCATACCAGTGCTGGTCAGCGGGAAGAATCTTGAGAAGTTGTTGGCGATCCCAAAAATCCCTGACAGCACGGGACAGCGGATGGCTGGAGCTGTTCTGAAGGTGCTGGACGATTGGCCGCAAGTTCAACCGTGGATTGCCAGTCTCTGCTTTGACACAACAGCGGCGAATACCGGTATTCACAGCGGCGCTTGTACGATTATCCAGGACCAAATGGACCGCCGCATTCTTTTCCTGGCTTGCAGACACCGCATGATGGAATTGGTAATCACCTCAGTCTTTGACCTGTTCTTCAGGTCTTCTGCTGCCCCGAAATTGCGCTGTCGCGTCGCTCGCTTCAAATCCAAGGGAGTCATCGATCGACCAGAAGCAGGCTTCTCCGTTCAATGGCGATGCCCAAGCAACATCCTTTCGGAATGGGTGGCGTTGAAAAAAGAGCAGATTGTCCACTTCATTGAAGACCAGCTTGAAGTTGGCCACCCAAGAGATGATTACCGGGTTCCTGATCCTCACTCTGGTCTTCCTCGATGGTCATGGCAAACGAGATCTCCGGTACAATCGTCCTGGAGCATACACCGGGCAAGGTGGATGGCCAAAGGCAGTTACTGTCTTAAGATGTTCATCTTCCGAAGCCAATTCCACTTGACCACTCCACGAGGTCCGGTCACTACGCAGGATAAACGTCTTTTGCCGTCACCATCTACCTCCAGAGGTGGTTCGAGGCTCCATGACGGCGGTTGACGGCGGACGCGCCCGTCAATGACCTGGAGCTGTTGGAGGACCTAGAGCGGTACAAGGCGTGGATCATG